>CM060831.1:113865000-113975000 GCA_030762175.1 Metallyticus violacea
ACAGCAGCAGGTGATTTGCGTACCGCTATAGCTCGTCTTTCTCCCTTACACATTAAATTCTCTTCTTTCCCCCCCATTTGTAATGTGTAATTGTCGTGGAAAGCAAATGAGTAACGATTTCTGGTATTTTAAAAATAGTGTATAGAGTATTCTTTGCTGTGACCGTGGCCTTTTAAATCACGGATGTTCTATAATTCAGAAGACCGTGACGAGTTAAATCCTAATTAGCTAATTGACAGCGTATTTATTTTGGTGAGATGCAAAAGATATAATTGGGAATTAACTTCCTCAATAGAATTAAATCTTAAATGGTTAATTATCAATTACTAAGAAATAGGTAAGATCGGACCTTAGACATTTTGTGTGCAGCAATTTAATGCCACCCTTTTTTTAGATCATTAATTTCTAGTTCCTCTTTTTTATTGTTTTAAGTACTGTGATAGTCTTTTTGGTTTCATCTTCTGTATTAGAGTTATACACTTCGTCTTTAAATGTTTGACTTTTTTTTTTGTTCAGATTATATATCTTTAATGCCTTTCGTAATTCTTTGTTTGTTTTATGATCAGCTATCTTATATCCTGCAATTTATTTTAGAAATTTAATTTCATTTATCTTTTATTTCATTTTTTTTTCTGTTCTTTCCACATCTATCTAGCATATTATGCCATCTACGTGCAATTAAATCAAAACAGTCTCATTTGTCATTGAAGACAAGGGGCATAAAATCCTATAACAGCCGATTTAAGTACAGAATAATCAGTTCAGATAAGTCTACCAGCATTAAGTTTTAGAATTGATATTTATGGCGATGATAGAAATGATTTATTGGCGAAAATTGTCTCCAGCAAGATGCCGGCAAAAAGTAACTTCTTAACTACTATTAAGAAATCTAGAACGAAATAAAACACAGGCATTACATACTATGCTGATTATTCCCAATATTTTACATAAGATTTTTTTCTGCCCAAGTTCCATGACGACTCAATTTACTCACATCGCCAACTATGTAGGATTTAAATCTTATCTGTACACAATGAGAAAAGTTTCATCGCTCTGTAGAAGAATGCATACAACTCACCATCTCCTAACTGAATATATTCTCCATACAGAACCGGTCAAGAGCTCTACAAAATCTATCAGATACATTACTCAAGATGTACATCAGCACTGGCAGTACCTGCAGATTTATGCACTTGATTTAGCAAAGATTTGAAGACAGACTAGGCCAGTGCATTGGTAAAAACCCTGGGTGTGCTTATTCTCTGGTAAACAAATCAAAAAAGAGATAAAAGACAGTCAAATTGTTGGTAAATAAGCTCCAGCGTGTCTGGAGAGTGAAATAGAACTAGAAGATCTAAAGGTAATTAATGTGGGCTGGCATTATCATTAAAACAGGTCAAATCACTTGACCAACAGTTTCCTCTGCACACCTAGGTCTGTTAGGATTAGATAAATTGGGTTCGCCAGTCTAAGGACACATCTGCCCAAACCACAACCCGTTCACCACGAAAGGGGACTAGTCGTTGGCCATGTTGTGTCAACATGCAATTACGAGTAGCACGAGTTCCTTATACTCTGCAGAGTCGACTGTCGTTAATGAGACGGTGTTCAACTCATCGGTAAACTAGACGTTCTCCTAGAGATTACCTTCTTCCAGCTTCGATTAGCAAATGTTGACCTTTGTCTGGCGGTCAGCTATGAGGAAACCAAACACTAATGATGTGAAATACAGGGTGTTTAAAATGTAACCGAAACTAAGTTTATGCCTTTTAACAATATAAGATAATTTAGGGTCCGTCTATGCTATTGTTTCTGTTTCAAAGAAGAGTTATGACTGTGACATTGAGAGTGACAGCCGACATTTCAACAGCAAGCCGTTCTAGAACGCGTAGGGTGCTTATAACATCTTTTCCTGAGTTAAGGGGACAAGATGGAATGGTGGGCCTTCCCTGAAATTCGTGGCAAGTGCTTTCCAGAATATTTCCAGGGACCTGCACCATGAAAGAAAAATATCCTGTGTTGGGTGGAAACGTTTCGGCAAACAGGGTCCATGAAGAATCATAATGAGGAACATTCAGGAAGACCTTGCACCACTAGGAGAATGAGAATGTCGGCCGTATGATGGAGAAAAATCTGCATTCACTGAAGTAGAGCTTTCGGCGTATATCAAAGGAATTGCAATTGTAATGTGCGTTAATTATATGTAAGCATAGAGAGGAGATTATGAAAGTTTTTTGATTAATTGGATCTTCAGGGGTTGATGTTGATTTTCTTCTTCTCCTCTCCGATGATGTTTCCGCTGGCTTATAGTTTGCTCCGACTAGCTCCGGCGAGATTCTTCTGACTGGAATTCTAGTTATCTGGATATAGCAGGGAAAGGAAAACGAACCGATTTTATTGTTCACAGTCCACAATATTGGGCGAAACATCGGTTACTCCATGAAGGATTTAAGGCGGTCGCGTCTCTTTTCCTTTACCACTAAGGTAGCACTTAAATTGTTTGCCCGATGCGATAGTTAGCTTGTCCGTAATAACTGACACAATTAATTATCCTCAGCTGCCAAGAGCGCCTGGAGAATGGACGTTACAGTGTAAAGTCACGCCTAAACTTAAACTTAAAATTAACACAGATTCGTAGGTTCATAAACACTTACCGGTAGTTCTCTTGTACGCTGTTCAAAACTATTGCTCGACTCCCCTACGTTTGCATCACCCTGGTTTATGACACTTTTCTATGACCTAATATAACAAATACGGACACAACTTTACCATTCATTCATGGAGCAACCGGAGGTGGATTTGTTTATAAAGCACATAACAATTTCTATCAGGTCAACTTTAACGACAGCTCGGGTCTGGCCGCATGCCTGCTGGAAAACAGCCTTCCACCCAACAATCTCACATATCTTCCTAGAGCTAATATCAGATTATTGTTACAGAGAACAAAGTAAACTTGCAATTATGGTATATGTGATACACTTAACCTTACAGATATGATCCATTCATAAATATTACTTGGCAAATAATCAAGTTATTCTTTATGAATAATTATAAGGGTGTCTAATTTAATTATTCCGGTTTCATAAACCACAGGCATGCGGCACATGATACAGGAGCTTGGCGCTCGCTCATACAGATCGAAGTGTTACAACAGTCAAAGCATCCAATTTGTCGAATACGCTTGCGGTATCCTGTCCGTGTACTGGCCTTCCTCTATGAGGATGAACAGTCTTGACAATTTGTGGTGGTCAGATGATTGCCATGTACTGCTGAATGGACTTGGCAACAAGTAAAATATCAGATTTCTTTGATGGGAGAAGCTCAACGAGTACCTGCGAACACCCCTAACTCTGAAAAAGCCACCGTAAGATCAGCAATATCAAGTCATGGCATCGTTGGCCAGTATCTCATTGAAAATAATGATGGTGAAACTATCAATGTCAACGCTACTGTTTGCCGACAGATCATCATCCGCTTCCATGCCGATTTAGAGAGCAGCAAGTCTTCCAGCAGATGGGGCCACACCACATATTGACCGTGACAATCTAACGTTCCTCCAGGAACTTTCCAAATAGGGTCGTCTGCAGAGGATCTGCCTTTCCCTATCCCTCCAGGAATATGTGACGCCTTTCTGTGGGGCACGTTAAAGAAACAGTGTTCTCATGCGGTACCACTTACCCTTGACAATCTGAAGGCAAACACTGAACCTGTGATATGTGGCATAATTCCAGATCAGTGTTCTGACATACTTGCACACATTATTCACTGCATGCAGTACGTGGTGAATAATGAAGGACGCCATGTGGAGCAAGTAATTGTGTAAGAACGTTCAGGGAACTGGACAAAGTTTTAATTTACTTTTTTTAAACACTCTGTATCTCTGTATCTCAAACAAATATTGATATTGTTACCATATGTATGATGGTGTGCGAAAATTATTAGATGAGAGTTGCGTCATATGTATACTTGATTGTTTAAAAAAATAGTTCTAAATAAAAATTTTGAAAATAGTGTAGTAAATATTTGTATACTTTTCCCAGACATTAAAGCCAGTATCCTTTTACATATTTTTGTATATTTAAACATCCTTTAAGTCTATTATTATCAAATATATTTTCATATATGAAACAAAAGGTAAACATTGAAAAAAAATTAGTGCTAATTTTTAATGCATATGGCATCACATTGAAACCTACCTTTATAACGAAAAGAGCATTCTTTAATTGTCACCTTAAAAGCACAAACATATTCAATGGTATAATGGTTATATTTTGCAAGAAAAGGGTGCAGAATATAGGAATATTAATGCATTGTGTTTAAAATTATTTTGGAAAAAATAATCGATATAAAATTAATAGTATAGGATAGGAGAGAAAACAATTTAGTGTTGTAAATAAAGTTGGTAAGGGGAACAAAAAGTCTAAATGCAGTTTTGTTTAACTCTTGAAAATAAATATTTTATCTCAGAACATATGGTTGCTTAGTATCTGTCTACTTCCAGAGGACGGATTTAACATTTCCCATATCATCAAACTCCTGGACTGAATGACGACGATTTTGTGGTTCTCCTCAGGAATCTCTCTCTCGGTACAAGCGAACTGCTGCTATGGAGCCCTCATGCACTACTTAAATGAGCAACATGTCTGAGCTCGAGAATGGTTCACTTTATAAATCAAGGATGAACTAATAAAATTGCATATATTTAGTATGTGTTTGTCTTCATAAGCTTACTGCAAAAATAAGTTCATAATTATCCTTGCTCACCTTTTTATATCTTTGTTAACATATGATTTACATAATATCTTTCAAGTGTATTCACGTAAAAATGTTCTAATTATGAAATCATAGTAAAGAAAGCATTTCTTCTATTTGTGTTTCACTATGTATTATTATAATCGGAATTTACGAATTTTGATACATTAAGATTATCTTCTTCTTCTTCTTCTTCTTCTTCTTCTTCTTCTTCTTCTTCTTCGGCGAGATTGAGTGATGATCAGCCGCAGCGATCTTTGCTTCCTCTACCTCCGTCTTATGACTTCATTAATAGAAGATAGTAATGCAGTATTAAGTGAAAGCATGACGGCACCCCACCGATTGGCTATTACGCAGTTTTCTTGATGGTAAGACGCAGCTCTCCATGAGACAGCTCCCCAATTATCCTCATGAAACCTTCCTAGTTTATAAAAATTCCTAAACAGGCACCGGGAATCGAATCCGTGCCCTTCCGGCCAACAGTCAGCAGTGCTAATCACTAGACCAAAGAGGCAGTCAGATTAATGTATGGAAAATAAAGTAGCTCTTTTTTATTCCAAAATATTTTAATGGCATAAAGGATATCAAACATTTTGTTAATATTATAGCGTGGAATAACCCTATAAAATTAGGGCACTAGGTTTCTAGCCAGTATAAAAATGCTCACACATTATTGTGAAATTGAATAAAAAAATGTAAGCAGCCCTTTTACTAGTTTTTAGGTATTTCAGTAGTACCCAAAGGGAAACCCGGGTATAGCATGAGTACTACTGAGAACTCGAAAGATGGCTAGAATGTGTTGATAACTTCCAACTGTTCACTCTTAATATTCTGCTTTTGTTAACGTAAAGAGATAGACCTACTTAAGTATTTGAATAGATCATAATAAAGCCCTATCCCCGCATACGTCGCTAGCCAACGCTCCAGCTCCCAGCAGTATCTTACTTGTTTAAATGCCAGGCGTTGTAACGACCTGTAGAAGGTATTGCTTTATATGATTCTAACCACCAGAAAGCTTTAAAGATCCTGTACTTAATGAAGTATTTCGCGTGGTTTTCTGGTTTCTAAACCTACAAATCACTTTCTGGTGGTAATCCATTAAACATTCGCCAAATCCTTTGAAATATAATCTCAATTTTGAAATTCAATGAGAGTAATTAAAGCACAAATATTTTAGTAAAAAGTTATTAAAATATATAATTATGAAATCTGGTATAACACAGCTTAATTATTAGCAAATGGTCAGTTAAATTGTTTTTAAAATTGTCGGTACCATACAATATTCAATTGTTACTAGAGTAATGAAGATTATACAAAGCAAATATTATATGAAAATATTAGCTCTGCGAAGGTAATACCTGAGATCGCCTAACTTACACCACTACAATATGCTCGACTAGTACAGGGTTCGGTGCTATAGCTGGGTTTTTCAGATTGATGCTTCTGGAGTGAAAGGAGTATGATTTTAACTATACAAAATCACCACGGATAGAAATCTACGGAGTTTATTAATGTTTTGTATTACCACACAACAGTACGTTTTTCTAATTACGACATACTCTGAGGATATAATTGTATGCATACAGACGAGTTATAATTTGTGTTTCTCTCCCAAAAACTGTATATTCACATTTTTAATTCCTATCCCTTTACCACAAACAATTATGTAATTTCTTCCACGTGCTGTTAATTAGCACTTATCTTTACGTAATGTTTAAAATATTGTGTATTTATTCTTTAACGATTATTCTTTAACGATTTCTGCTAATGGAGTTAAAACATTTCTCTCAACTGAATGCAATGCAAACTTTAAAATGAAAACAGTCACTTATTATAATAGTATTGTGATAATACTATACATTACAATGCATTATATTTTCTACACACGTATACTAAGCGAATGAAATTCGTTCATTTCTATTTAGTCTCAATAAAGCTGTCTGTCTCATGTTTCATTCTTGGTACACATTATTAATGTTGGTACGCTTGCCATTGGTTGAATCATTTAGTATTACAATTTTCTTATTTGTAGTTTTAATCTTTTCATATTCTTGGCTATGTATGTGTTCCTTTGATTCGTTACATTTTTATATTATAAATATTATCATAAAGGCCAGCAAACAAATACTAAGACATAGCCCTTAACTGATATATGAAACCTACACAAACGAGTTTACTAAATTTACACGATTTAAAATGTTACCAAAGAATGTTTGTTGTTTGAATTGAAAATTAAAATCCTTACCTAACATTAAAACATGCGAAAACGAACTTATTAAAATAATATAATTAAACAACTGCTATTAATAAGTGTTTAAAGCCTTAAGTCGGATATTTTCCGTTTTAGTTGGAAGTATTTGTTATTGCATTGTCCGCATTGATTGTGAATACATGTATTTAGTAACTTATAGGAAAGTGTTGAAATTGTTTAATTATCGATTGTATTCTGTTTAGAAAAAGTAACAATTAATATCTCTAGTAAATATTTTAATGAGAATGTGATAGCTACAATTGGCGGGCGCTGTCATGCACATTTTGTGAACGTTCAAAGTCTGTGATTGTCGAATAGGAAAATTGCAACAAAACATCAAGTTGCACAAATTAAACCCCCCTCTCCCTCACGTTTTTAAAATTTCAACTGTTGCATAGAGCACTTCTCCCTCCAAAAAATACTGAGGTAGGTAAACATACCCTTGAGTTCTAATATGTGCAGGCAATACCGCAGAGAAATCTATCCAGGCTGCTGCAGTAGAGTTTATAGCCCGTAGGCCAGGCAGCGCGGCTGTATGTGAGTACATGTTATTTAAAATGCGCAGAATGCCTTGGTCCAGATTACTTTGGCTTACGCTTGAAGTTTCTCTGCTGGGAAACTTCCCCCGCACTGGCAAGTCCCAAAGGGCAAGTCCCCATTTTCTTCTGTGTCTTTGTTACGATTGACAACACTTCAACGTCACGGTAGAAAAAAGTCTAACCAAACAGCCCAATAGTTTCCTAATTTCATACAAAAAGAACAATACTAGCTTTCCCCCAAAATGAAATGCATCACTGATTTCATAAGTCATCAACTGATCGCCGTTTGTTTTAAGTTCCAAGTTTGAATATTTATTTTGGTCACGATTTTATGGTATACACTAATTATTATTTTAGGCATTAAGTTTTAGCTGAGAGAGAAAAGCCTATGATATCGCAGTTCAGTCCTTATTCAACACCACCGTCTATCTTCAATATTTTATATGTAACGAAGGCAGGTGCCGAAGCCATTAAGCAGTAACTTCCTGTCGGTAAAATCAATTTCCGATTGCTTAGCGAATTGAGGATCCTGAATAAATGTATATTTTGATTTTAATGAATCCCTGCACACTATAAAAATAATATTTTAACACTGAGCGTTTTAACATTTCGTAAATACTTTAATAGAAGTTTTTTTTTAAATTAATTTGAAATGTTATTATACAGCATTGCATCATTGTTTAACACTTTTGGTTTTTTTTAAAGTTTTTGATAAATTAAGCGCATCGAATGGCTGATTTAATGTACTGCAAAATATAATATTTATTCCATTACGAAAAAGGGATACAATTTCTTATATATACATGTATAAGGTAGCGTTATAACAATCACTTTCTTTAATGGATTAATGTGAGTATGAAAGGAACTTGCTGCGTTATACTTTCTTCCATCATAGCAGATAAATTCGAAGATCCCTAAAAGGGTATATCATATGTTAATATAGAATATTTAAAATAACCAAAATATACTGCTCTGGAGTTTTTAGACAAAGGCTATCTTATATGCGCATTACATAAGACATTCGGGTTAATTTCATACAAATTATAAGAATGTTCTAATTAAAATGTAACAATTATAAGTATTAAAAGTATTGCACAACAATTATTACCCTTTTTTTCAATTCCTAAAATCATTAAGAAAACCATGATTTTTGAAATACATGTAATGTATTTAATACAAACTTATTAGATTTTAACCATTACTTGGTTCCTAAAAACAAAGTGACATTTGGAGATAACATTACTGCTGGATAATGTAAATACAGATTATAAATAATAATGGTCCCAATAGTGAGTCTTGCGTTACACCGAACTTAGAATAGTACAGGATGATCTACAAAGGAGGCCGCCAGATGGGCACATGTACGTCTGCCCCATTGGGAAGAAGGAACGAGATGGAGGATGCACCGCCAGGAACCCAAGGAGGCGATACATGAGCATATGCGGGGTCCGTAAAGTTTCCACAGATGATATCCCAGACAGTTCCCGCGAGAGTCATCCTCGGACCGCCAAGTGACACGAAGTGCCCAAATACAGACCCCAACCAGACTCTACAGCGGGCACTTTTCCAGAAAGCAAGCCACTATAAGACACCAGTCCGTCTCGTCTCACGCTTCCTCAGCGATTGCAGCTCATGCCGTTTCAATTTCTTCCCGAAGTGCTGCCAGTGTAGCTGTTTTTCTACGGTATACAACACCCTTAAGAGTTTCCCTATAGGTAGAAATCCAACGGAGTTAGATCCGGAAAACTCAATCAGAACTCTTCGTCTTATCCAGTACTTTGGAAGATTGTCATCTAGGTATGAACGTGTATGCTCAAAAGGTTCCAAAACCATAGCCGAGGACGCGGGGCTTGTTGCTGTGCGGCTCTCCCAGATCTGCCCTCGTGAACATCGCATACGGTACCGTGAGTCTTAAATTTGTCTCGAATGCAATTGTTACTTACGCTGGCGGTTCTGTTCTATATACACGTCTCCATTGCCTTTGAACTTCAACAACGTTCTCGGTTTTCCAATACCACTCCAAAGTTGCTTTCCGCTGTTCAAACGATAATCTTGGTTCCATTTTGTTGTAGCAACGCTAGCATAACGTAATGTGAGTTCACATCTGTTTACAAAACATTCTACGATAATCTTGGCTTCATTTATTCCTTGTTGATTTACCTGTCACGTAGCAACCTTTCATAATGAATGTGAGTCACATCTGTTTACAGAACTTCATATTACACATCACCGTTGATTTCCAGTCCAACTTTGAAATATATTAAATAGATATTATATAGACATCTACTCTGTGTGTGTGTGTGTGTGTGTGTGTGTGTGTGTGTGTGTCATAATCCTACAACATTGAGGCTGACAGTTGACAGATGGGGCTTGTGGTGCCATAGGGTTTCCTTTGTAATCCGCTGAGGACCCAAGCATCTATACGTAATTTAACTAACCAACAACAAATCTCTAAAATCCCAATTGGCACAATTTTCTTTCTTTATCTTTTCTGTATCTGAAACAACATGTCGGGTTTTTTTTTTTTTTTTGCCAAAAATTAGTATTTTTGTCTGCAGTTTCAATATTAAGATATTTTCCTTGGAGTGTATATTTTTCATACAACGAAGTGCAGGCACGAACTAACCTTGCAAGAAAAGAAAACTGAGATTAATGTTTATTTTTAACTGCACCTGCTTTCTCTATAATTAAGTTGTGGTCGGGCACTTGAATAAAGAGGCCGGCGCTATTGATTACTAACCAGTTCAGCGACATTATTTACTTTTTCTATTAAGCGATTTTCTATATTCCATTCCTTGCGTTGCGCATCTTAATGGACTTCACATTTGCATGTTAAACTAGTTAATAACGTACTGTTACCAAAGCGGCTTTTTCCTAACAATAAATGCCTACATTGCAATGTTGTTTTCAGCTTAAACCCCATAGTTCCGCAGTTGAATAAATTAAAGGTCTTCACGTTGTATATCAGGTCGGTCCCTGAGAGGTGGAGTTAAGCAAACCTCCGCAACCTGCAGTCGCCAGAAATAGTAATTAACTTGGGAAACACAGCGTAAAGAAGGCAGGGCTACAAACATTTGCGGTATCGTCTCAAGATGGTAAAAACCAACCCTGCGTCTCAAGTTTTGCACAAACTGTGAATCACGAAGAATGCCAGAGTGTTGCAGCATTTCGACACCAAAGCTGCAAAGCCGTACCTAATTTGCATAGTTCTGCTAATTAATTTTAACTACCTACGTCCTTTGTTTGGACCTAAATTAATTTACTTCTCCTGCGAGAGGTGCAAACATATGAGCCACTGTTTAGGTAGACGTCGGTAAATACGGCTCTATGTCTACTGTGTAGTGTTAAGAACGGCTTTGTAATCCCTGCACAGAAAATTTGTTCAACAGTAGGTTGTAGGATAACGCGAAACAGATTCCACGCTTTCGACTCAAACAAAAATGTTCCAACAATGGCAGTGCTACCGACTGAAAAAGTATATCCCTATGTCCATTTGTATGTTTTAGTACTTCCACTTTCTTGTTGCACTTTAAGTTCTAATTCAAAACAATGACATTACGAAAACGGTTGTTGCTATACAGGGTGTTCACTTAATGTTACTTCGCAAATGTTACTCGAAGAGGAGTTCACAAATTTTGTGTATGTGAGAAATTGAAAGTTATTTATTTAGAACTAGCATTATTTCTCTCTTTGTTTATATCAAAACGAATGATGCTAGCCATAACTTACTTTACCTCAAATGTACAGTATCTTTGGGAGATTATTGACTTCTATAGAAAATGTTGAAAATGTCCTCCCTCCTGCATAAGGCATAACTCAACATGTCGTTTCATGGTACTGGCCGCTCATTGGAGGACCGTGTTGTCAATACTATTAATC
Source organism: Metallyticus violacea (assembly GCA_030762175.1). Lineage (NCBI taxonomy): Eukaryota > Metazoa > Arthropoda > Insecta > Mantodea > Metallyticidae > Metallyticus > Metallyticus violacea. The sequence goes on from CM060831.1 coordinate 113,876,422, forward strand.
CTCTGTGTAATGTGCTTCAGATCGTGTGGAGTAAAGTCAGTCCTTGAAATAACTCCATAGGAAGAAACCCGGTGCTGTCAAAGCAAGAGATTTTGTTGGCCACAGGTTTTTGGAGATTATCCGGTTGTCAAAGAAACTTTCAATTAACGACATGAATTAGTTTGATGTATGGTATATAGCGCCATCTTGTTGAAAATATTCATATCCCGGCTCTACATCGTGGCTCAACAAATCCCATGGATATCCGTCGGCTCTCTGCATTGTTCAAAGTATGGTCAAAAAAAAAAAAAGGGTCCCATTATTCCCTGAGCAGATATTGCGCACCAGACACCGACTTTAACTGGATGCTTAGGTGTTTCATAAATGGCATGCGGATTTTGGATGTCCTAATAGGGGAGTTCTGTGAGTTAGCATAGCCATATAAATGGAACCATGTTTCATCTGTGAACCATGTGATGAACAACATGCCAAGATTTTGCACAGTAAACGTCGTTTCTGTTATGCCTTATGCAGGAGGCATTTTCAAACTTTCTATAGGGGTTAATAATCTCCCAAATATGTTATACATTTTAGGTATAATAATTTTTGGCTAGCATCATTCGTTTTAAAATAAATAATGTAATGTGTTAAATCTATAAAATCACTCTATATAGAAAACTACATTTTAAACACATAGCTACATTTTCAATAATATCTCAATGGTTATTGGCCTATCAGAACGTGAAATAAATTACATTAGAATGATCAATTTTTTTTTACTTATTTCTAGTGTAAATACTCGTATTTAACAAGACTTTACGCGTAACTTTTAACACCTGCAAGTATGATGCATTAAATATTACGGATTTGGAAGTAAGGGGCTAAACATGACACTACTAGAAAGTATTATTATATTTTCAGTGTCTTTAAATTGAAAATAATATGCTCACACAGATATCTACATCGCTCATTAATTTCATTACACCTGCATATTTATATAAAATCGGCATTAAAATCAATTCAGATTAGTATGCATATGGTTATATTTGATTAGGAAGTGAATGCATATTATTTTAAAATTACATTTTACACTTTATTGTTTTTAAAAAAGAGTGTGGTTTCAGCTTGTATTTTTACCGTATATTATCTGTTCTATTAATATCAAAGTATAGAAAAATATATTATATAATTAATAAACTCTTAAAACAGTTTTAATGTTGTGTATTTTATGATAAGTATTATAGTTAGTATATTTGATTCTCTTGGCCTTTTTCCCCTCAACGGTACAATTGCATTGGCATTCTATCCGTTATTGTTATTTTTATATGTTAAAAAGAACTTTTCTTCCAACTTGAATTGTGTCAAGAAATTATTTCTACAGACAATGTATCTAATCTTCCAATTCTAATTTTGCAAGACAGTGAATTGATGGATAAATGAAGCAAAATATGCGTGGATGTTGTAAGAAGGAATATACATACCGTACCTTATTCCTCTACGCAATCGAAGTTTATGTACATTAGGTGGAAACCTGTTGCCGTTCAGTGAATGCGCGATTCCCGGCAAGTTCGCTTATTCAGGCAATTGAGCTTTCTCAGTTGTGTTTATCCTTGTTTGCATATTTTTAGAAAATACGCAATAGACTTTCTACTGTTTATTGTGGGTTGCGGGTATACGCTAGAACAAGGAGAGAAGTTCGTGCTAGTTTTCCTGGAGTATTATCTCCATCGAGAAGTGCCATTTTTGATAAAACTTTCGAACCCAAGGCGTTTTCATCGACAGACTAGGCGAGATCAAACTCTGACCTTTAACAGAAGAGAAGTTTGATGAAATAAAGCAATCGATAAGAAACTTCTCGAAACTCTTTAACATGATTAGCAGTGCATATAAAGCCACTTAGCTGTTGCAACTTCATCCGTATAAAAGCACTGCTATAAAAACTGGGAAGGGATGAATTGTGGCGAGGGTCTTAATATTTTCATAAGAAATCATGCATGACTCACGCCTGAGGGTAGGCACTTCAAGGAACTACTATGAAGGTAAGAATATTATTATTTACTACTTACTGCTATAAATAACGAAAGAAATAAAAACATGTGTTACATGCTTTCACTGGGCAGGTGGGGAGACCTTTGTTAACAAAATTCATTTCCAATGTGTAACGGAATGAGCACTCTGTACATACAGGTTGGGGGAGAACCACTGTAGAAAAATCCCAGATATAATTAATATTTCATTCCAGTATTTATCGCGGATTCGATCCCGACCATAGTGTAAAAATCCTAAGTATGACTTCCTTCGAAATGGAAGTAAAGCCGTGGGTCCCGTATTGTAGATTTACGGCACGTAAAAGAACCTCAAGCCTGAAAGAAGAGGCCTCTGAGCAAAAGTTATCGGCCGTTTTACGCTCTGATTTGCATGGGACGCTGATGACCTGAGACGTTTACCAGTGTAAACTGTATTATCTTATACTATCTGTTCGTATTTGTGTAAAAACTGATCGAGTGGGAAAGCAAGTTCTAAATCTGGCAGTAAAAATAAATCGTTCTGTTCTGACAACAGAGATCTGCCATAGAATGTTTCATTACCTGAAGTTACACGCGCACATTTCGTTTGACTTAGCATAGGACGTAGGAACAGTAAAATCAGCTATTGAAGTTTACGGACAAATATCCAGAACTTTTTCGCTCGGGCAAAGAAAAAGTTTAGCTATATAAGATTCTATCGGAGTTCTCAGAACCTCTGAGCATTGCATATCTGCCGGTCTCTGCTCAACTTTGGTTTTTATATTTCCCTTCCAAGTAGAGACGGATATTCATGCACTGAAATTGAGAGTAAAGGCAGACAAGCGGACATTTAAAGCATGTATATTGTACAATAAAAGGTATTGATACTAAAACGTATTTTATTCGATACATTTAAAGTAATAAATACACGCTGAAAAGTTATTAAATAACAGGTCCTTTAAAATATTACGTAAACATTGTTTGTGCTAGAGCTAGTTTTCTTTTAAAACTGGAAAAAAAATGCATCGTGTTCTTTACTGTTACAACGATGGTATATGAATATATGTATTTTTACTCTCATCAAGCAACTTTTTAAAGCCTGAAACTAAACGAAAAGTAAAATATTCTAAATACGTTTTAAAAAAGAGATAACTAAGCAGGAGAGAACAAAATACATACGAATAACATTCAAATGAAAGACAAATTGGACAAATTTGTATTGGACAAATGTACCTGTACAAGTTATGACTGGTGAAAGATTCTACCCAACAAATATCGTCGCAGTTTATGTTAAATAGTTTATAAGAAAACTACTAAAAATTCAAGATCGATGGATTTTTTTCGGGCGTAAATATCCTAGTATGGCTTCCTTCGGAAGGGAAGTAAAGCTGTGGGTCCTATGTCGTAGATTTACGGCATGTAAAATTACTTCACGCCTGAAAGAAGAGGTCTCTTCTCGCAGATGAAACTCTACACTAGAGATAAAACATGGATTCATCACTACATGCCAGAGACGAAGGAGCAGTCCAAACAGCGGGTGACAATTGGTGAAATTGCCAAAGAAAGCAAAAATGGTATCCCGTCTGCACGAAAAGTCATGGCTATAATTTTTTGGATTTCCTGTGGTATTCGAGCACTACCTGCAGAAGGGCAGAACTATTACTGGGGAGCATTACTCTTCACTACTGGAATAACTAAATGATGACATTCAGGCTGAATGTCCACGCCTTGCAAATATGGAAGCTCTCTTCACACACATCTAGGATTGCTGCTACAAAATGCATGATTTTGGTTTCCACATCCGCCATATTCGCTGGATTTGGCTCCCAGCGATTACATTTTGTTCCCAAACCTGAAGTAATGGCTGGATGGAATAAGTTTCACGTGAAATGATAGGATTGAAGCTGAAACAGACGCTTATTTTTCGCAGATGAGTAAATCTTGTTTTACTGAGGGTATCAAAAGCTGCAAATGCGTTGGACTAAATGTATTCATTTACAAGGTGACTGTTGAAAAATAAAAAAAACTCTTTAAGTCTTGTGTTTTCTTGGTCAGGCCAAGAACTTTTAGGATGCCCTAGGTACTGCCTTGTCATCCTTGTGGCTGGAATCCAAAATGGGCGGAATACCCGCAGTGGTTCATTAGTGTGTGATACAACTAATTTACGAAGGTTAGTGAGCAAAATGGGTACTAACAGATAAAGTATCTCAAATTTGCATCAGTGGCTTCATTGTCCGACCGGGGAATAACAGACATTAACAACAATAGACAAATTTACGCACTACAGACCTAATACAATAAAATACATAGATAGAGATCTATGCAAAGTGATGATGGCTTGCAAACACTGCATATCAAATGGAGGGTAGACTTTTACGTCAAAAAAGAGCTCAAAACATTTCATACACTTTCATATTGTATCCTGTTAGATTAGATAGAACAGCGGTTAATGCGTTTTTTTTTTTTTTCGTCGACTTTTACACAAAAAGCTATACTATTTCTTTTTTCAGAAGGATCATTACAGATTCTCTGCCAAAGAAAAAATAAGCTACTATTTCAAGTCAAGATTTTTGACAAAGTATAAAATATAAAAAGTTTGTATATTTGAAGCTGTAGGAGGAAAACGTCCGCACGAAAAATCATATATTATTCATCAATTAGTTGGTAGTTATTCGTTAATGGATTTTTATTATTATCATCAGATGGGTGTTTGACTTTTTCTTTGTATTCTTTTTGTATGTTTGATTTATTTGACAAATTATAAAAACTGTAAAAAATATATTGTAAAACGAGGTAATGAATTAAGCGACGTACCTTTAATAAGAATTTAATATTAAATAACAACAGTGTTAGTATCGTGCAGATTGTTGAAAAAAAACTATTTGATAACTTATTTAATGTTTAGAGTCAAGTTCAAATCTTAAACCCTCTGCATAAGATGGAAGAAAAAGTAGCATTTTCGGGTTTATCACTAGAAGCATTGCATAGCATCGTTTTCAAAATACCAGAAAAGGGAAGCTATATGCGTTATTTGAACGAAAGTACTATCATTAATAACATATCATTAAAAGTAAAATATTTTATATTTTCAGCCAGAAAGTAGAATATAAAACATCTGTATTTACGTCCAGAACGCTGGACTATATTCGTACACTTGCAATTAAAATTAAAAAGCAATTTGAGAGTAAATATTTACTGCCTCACATTTTTGCCGTTATGTCAGTTAATTCTATAGGCACACATAAGGAATGCAAAATCTCCGGGGATAATGTATATATATGATAATTTAAGCAAGCGCTTCATTAGCTTGATTGCATGGTAAAACTGTTACATGTTTTAGTTGGAGTAGTTGAATCGCTTTTGAAATACGAAGTGGAGTAGGGAGAATCTGTACTGAATATGCTGTAAAAGATATTAAACAGCAACGGTTTGAGGGAAATAGTGCGTGTGTAGGCGATGTTTTTTGAATAGTCGAAGAAACAAATATGGCGTTAAAACTTGCAAATTTTACACTTTTTATAAATAATTGTAAAAGGAAACAACATAAAACTATTAAGAGTAAATTATATTACGTGAAAAATATGCACATAAATACAATAAATGATAATTGAGTTAATTAACAAATTAAAGATCCCTAGCTGTCCTTTACCCATAAGTTTAACTCCAAGTTTAAAATCCTGATTTTTCATTCATAGATATTTTAAAATTGTTGATCACTTGTGCGCAAATTTTAAAGAAATAACCACATAAACATTTATGCATAATTTTTCAATAATTACATTTTAATTGTAGCATATCCTTAAAGAATAATACATAATCATAGCAATAGTACTATATGTACATAGAACGCTTACAACTTATATTAATAGACAGTAACACAAGATGAGACCACATTCTTCGTTGATTTCAATTCCTGAATGAAAGGGACATTGCTATATAAAAGATGTTTTATTATGATTTTAACAGGAGTTCTGATTCTATATTCCCTAAACGATTCTACATTTATATTTTAGATTAATAATTTTTGCAAAAGTAAATTGTTACGAAAGGCAACAATATTATCATGATTTTTTATAGTCTGGTACGAGGGTAGGTCCATAAGTTTACGGCCTCACCAATAAGGATTATCGCCTTCACAAAATCCTTATCTGGTGTCATACCTTATTTGTTAAGTAAATAATTGCAGCTTTAACATTCACTTGTTCAGATATAGTTGCATAAAGAAAGCTATGTGTAGAAGATTATGACATGTTCAAAATGTAGTATCGAACTAAAGAAGAACTTACTTCAAATGAAATTAAACAGCGATTATATTGTGTATATGGGGAAGCATCCTCTTCATATTCTACCGTAAAAGAATGAGGCGAGAAACTATTGAAGACGAAGAGCATGCAGGTCGGCCCTTGGAGGTGCTCTCTCCTGAAACATCGCTCTTGAGGAAGGAGAAAGTATGGAAGACCGGCAACTCATAGTTACAGAAATAGCAGCAAGTTTGGTTCTTTCTAAAACAACAGTCCTTCGTATTATTCATGAACATTTAAACATGAATAAGGTTAGTGCCTAGACTTCTTTCCCTAGCCCAAAAGCAGTAACGAGATCTGTTGTCAGGCATTTTTGGAGCTCTGCCGTGGCAACGAGAGAGAAGTTCTGCAAACCATTGTTACGTTACAGGAGATGAAACTATGGTCCTCTACTATGATCGCTTATCCAAAAGAGAATCAATGGAATGGCGTAAACCTGGCAAAGCACCTCCTCTAAGGGCCAAGGTCACTCAGTCAAACAAGAAGATCATGGTCACAATCTTTTGGGACTGTGAAGGAATACTCTTCATTGACTTCAAGGAGAGGACTCCACAGTAAATGGGGAGTACTATGCTGGCATGTTGCACAGATTACGTGCTTCCATCAAAGGGAAAAGGCAAGAAAATTGAGTGGTGGCGTGCGCCTTCTTCACGACAACGCACCTCTGCACACAGCTCTTGTTGCAAAGGGAGTTGTGAAGAAATGTGGCTTCAAGGAGATCAACCATCCACCCTACAGCTCAGATCTAGCTCCCAGTGACTATTTCCTCTTCTCAAAACTCAAAAAGGCCTGCGAGGAAGGAAATTTAAGAATGACGAAGAAGTGATGGATGCTGTTTATGCCCATTTTGCAAACAAGACTTCTGAGTATTTTTGTGGGGGGGGAGGTTGAAATGTTAGTTCATAAATGTGAGAAGTGTATTGCAATAAAGGGTAACTATATTGAAAAGTGAAATGGAATTTGGTAGACGTCAGTGGCAAGCATAAACCTTTGAGGAATGAATGCCCTAATATGGAAATTTGAAACTTTGAGTAAAAATATTTCGGTGGTTCTTTAATATTTGCATATATAAATGTACTGAAAAATAGAAACCGAGCACGAATGCAATATTTTAGTTTAGAGGAAATGGAAACTTTTGCACAACAAAACCTTCAAAGTACCTTGGGTAATGACCAATTTTTGTTACCATCTGTGCCACTTTACAAGATAGTTCTGTACCTTTTATGGTGACTTCCCACAGAGCGCACGACGCTTAAATCTTCACCTCGTCGGCCGAAGTGAATCCCCTCCTCTTTCGGAAACAGGTTGTACCTAATTAGCTGGAGTAACATATGAGAGTACGAACATGAAGAAACACAGGAATCCGCTCACTTGGAGAGACCGATCATTGTGATAGGGATACCGGTTTTCCCTTCATAAACGAGGCCTTTTTCTTCTCGCAGCTAAAAGAAAGACGCCTAAAAGTGGCAACTTAATCAGCAACTATCTTGCACAGCCGCAATCTGTTATATACGCCTAGGAACATACGTGTATGCTATGCTCCGGGAAGACATGACAGAGAAATTGCCTAAATAGCACGGCGGAGTTAGGCAAAGTTTGGTTTCTTTTTTAATCTGTTAGTAAATGTATTGCTCAGACTTCTCAATTGAGCTGAGCTCTATTCTATGTTGCTTCTCTTTAAGAAGAGATCTCATTTTCATAGCATAGCAGTACCGCTTGGAAACAAGCTGAAAGGTAATGCTCTGTTTTATGTCTAGAAAAGGAAAACTGTTCTTTGAATATGAATATAAAAAATTTAACTTTAACCTAGACTTATTTCAATTTAAACTAACAACCTGCAATTATAGAAAAGCCCCCACGTTGAAACAATATAAGATCATATTCTATATTTTACAAAGCAAAGTGAAACACCATAGTTAAAACTCCGCAATACATTACCAATAAATTACGAACAATGTTAAAATATTATCAGTAAGAAAAGTGTGCCTTTCTAGGATGTCTCATAAACATGCAATTTTAATACAGAATTCTTTATTACAGAATATTGTAAGAACTAAAGGTAAATATTTCAATTCATACCTGTGAAATCTGTCACGCCTATTTACATTTGCAAATATTTTATATACATATAATATATATGATTTATCAAGAAATAGGCTCACTGAATAAAAAGTGAATTTGGCTATACCCAAAATATTGTGAGGTAATTACAGACAGGAAGCGCCATTAACGAAGAATAATTCAATTATATTTCGAGCCCAATGGTGGCCCCAATCTGAAGAAGTCACTGTCAAAATGAGCTAACTTTCGCGGAATTCGAGATCCAAATCAAGGATCACGTTACCTAGAAGACACAGTTGATATTGGTTACCATGGAGTTCTTATGACTAATAGGGAAGGACCATGGTTTTACAAATAGCGGGTAGTGAACGTATAGAGGAAAGGGGAAGAGGAAAAGGAAAGGAAATGGCATATCGTATGTAGGAACATGTGACAAACACCGGTCAAATAAAAGCGTATGAGTTATGTTAATGTTTAAATAGATCTGATGAAACCAAGTTAAGCATAGCCTTATATATAAAGCTATGCTTATATCCCTTCATTATGTATAATGAAGGGAATAGTGTTTAAATCACGTGTACGAACCACTACAAATGTTAGTCTTCGTGAGCAAATGTGAACTCATTATTCAGAAGATAAGTAACTTTTTGTTTATAACTTCCATGTGTAATTCCCTTACCTTCATACATAAATATCATCTCAAGCTATCTACTACCTCGGAGGAAATTATCACCGTGTTGAAATTAAAGTGAGAGGATAAGTAGAATCTCTGGAGTATACGTGATAAGTGCATGCTACGGCAAAATTTATCTTCCGGTGTATAATTTTATTTAAATCTTTAGAAAAGGATTAATTATTAAAAAGCTATACGTGATTTATTTGTATCCTAACAGATAGTGAAATGTTCTCAAAATTTCAAACTCTAAGAAATGATTTTATGATATTGCTATGTTGTTTACAAAACACAGCAATTGTTAAAGACGGAATATTTTGGAAGGTAAATGAGATAAGGCAACCAGGGTGTAGCACAAACTTTAATATATGGTTAACAAACAGCAACCTGGCAAAGGGGCTGAAACTCCCAACCGAGATTGAAGTTGGGGCAAGAAGAGGGATGCAAAAGAGAACTTCGCGAGGGTGGATAAATACTCTTAGAAACTGACAAATGGTGTCATTGCTAGTTCTACCAGCACCAGCACGAATTCGACACCTGCAGATGCTAAATCGTTCAGGGAGTCTACAGGGAAGCCATCTCTAAGAGTTCTTGGGTATTTACAGTCAACGCATTGTTTTTAACATTGTGATCTTTTTCTTTTATTTGGACTAAGCTTATTGCTCCATCTGCTCTTCAAACTCATCATCGGATCGACCACGTTGCCTGGTTATAACATCCACTGCTGCGTTTAATTTCCTTTCTTAATTTACCAGTCATTGTTAATTTCCTTGTAGTATATTTTGTACGAATTATTTTTATCACTTGGAAACAAAGTCTGAACACCAAAACATGTGTAGATGTGGCTACCGATGTTAGGAACGCAGTCTGTAAGATGCCATCAGCTGTTTACTGTGCTGATGTGTGCAGGTTCACATAGAAAAAGGAAGACGTCACATGAAGGGAGCTCTGACACTATGTGTATAACACTAGAGGGTAGGTGCATAAATTTCTGGCCTCGTCAATAAAGATTATCGCCTTCAAAAAGCCTTATCTGGTGTCATACCTTATCTGTTAAGTAAATAATTGCAGTTGTAGCTTCCACTCCACTGTGTTCAGTTGTTCAGATATAGCTGCATAAAGAAGGCTATGTGTAGAATACTGTGACATGTTCAAAATGGAGTATTGAGTTGTTATTCAGTTCTTCACAAAAGAAAGACTTACTCCAAATGAAATTAAACAGAGATTGGACGGTGTATATGGGGAAGCATCCCCTCATATTCTATTGTAAAAGAATGGACCAAACTTTTTCGAATGTGTCGATAAAGCATTGAAGACGAAGAGCGTGCAGGTCTCCCTCACCCTTGGAAGTGCTCACTTCTGAAAACATCGCTCTTGTGGAAGGAGAAATTATGGAAGACCGGCGGCGGCTCAAAGTTACAGAACTAGCAGCAAGGTTGGTCCTTTCTAAAACAACAATTCTTCGAATTATTCATAAATATTTAAACATGAATAAAAACTTCTTAATACACAAAGGGATTATAAACAAGACAAAAAAAAACATATTAACATTGAATATAATCCAAAAGAACTAAAAAAATCAGAATTTCTTAATTATTTTTAATCTTTACATGATTTGTTTGCCTTTAATTATAAAAATAGTACCTATTGTTAGTGCAAGATTAGTGGCTTGACCTCTTTTCTCAATCCAAATGCAACAACGTGCCATCTGTTGTCAGGTTTTTTTGGAGCTCTGCCGTGACAACAAGAGAGAAGTTTTGCAAACCATTGTTACAGAAGATGCAACTATGATCCTCTACTATGATCCCTTGTTCAAATGAGAATAAATGGAGTGGCGTAAACCTGTCGAAGCACCGCCTTTAAAGACCAAGGTCACAGTCAACCAAGAACATCATAGCCACATCTTATGGGACTGTGAAGAAATACTCTTCATTGTCTTCAAGGAGAGGAACACCACAGTAAATGGGGAGTACTATGTTGGCCTACTGCACAGACTACGTGCTTCCATCAGAGAAAAAAGGCGAGGAAAGCTGAGTGCGCCTTCTTCACGACAACGCACTTATGCACACAGCTCTTGTTGCAAAGGAAACTGTGAAGAGATGTAACTTCAAGGAGATCGACCATCTACCCTACAGTCTAGATCTACCTTCCAATTACTATTTTTTCTTCCTCTTCTCAAAACTATATTGAAGAGGGAAATATAGTTTTTGTTTTTATCAAACCTAGAAAATGGTTAGGCCGGAAACTTATGGACCTACCCTCGTAACTTCACGCATTCGATGTGTCTTAACCTTCATTCCCAGTTGTCACTCAATCTATAAAGTGTCAGTCAGCTTGAGTTTGAGGAAAACCATAACAGTGTGTGTACGTAGCCACTCGTACGATAAAATCTCACTGTCCGAATTTTTTCAGTGAGGATATCTAACGGACAGTGTAATGTATGACTGTGAAACCTAAAACATCTGTAGAAAAGTAATTTATTAAAAAAATGACATAGATATTCAGCAGGTGCAAATTTTAAAAAGTGACACGTTTCTATCGTATTTAAATCTGGACTCTATTAGGACAACATTGAAGCTATGCAACCGTTAAGGTGCCTATTGCTAAACATAGAATCGTTGCAATGATAATACGAAGAACAAACTGTCAACTGAAATGGAATCCACTAATACTCGATATCACATAAACCGAAATTAATAAAAAGTCGATTCACTATATAGTATTTCTTTGTGTTAGTTAGGGAATATTTTAAAATGAATGAAAACGGGCTGAGTAAAGGGTAAAGTGAGAAAATTGTAAATGACTTGACAAAGATAGCGAAAACTTTAATATAAAATACCGAGAAAACTGCAAAAACTTGAAAAGTGATAAAACATTCCTCTCTATTCCTCAACGCATATGATTACTAGCCATATAAATCTGATTCCAAACCTAAGTTTAGAATACTATACAACTGTAACTATTACTATTGATTATAAATACTACCAATGCACACTTGTTACCCTCAATTTAATAAAATACGGTTAAATCATTTTGTGTACACATATGCAATCAAAAGATTTTACCATACCTCCCTCTGCCCCTTTTGTTCTATTTCTGTTCATACTCTTGATCGGTGGTCATCGGCTGGGCGCTGATGTAATAACCAATCACCATGCTCTAAGTAGATACGGTGCTGCATCTAGAAAGTTTTATCAAAATCACATCCGAAACATTGCTTATGGTTGTGTTCATGGCAATGAAGAGCCGCGTTATATTCGGCTATGCTGCAAGTTATGGATTTCTACCTTCCTATAAATAATCACCCAAAACCATTTAGCATTGTATAAGTACGTTAGCAAGTGGATATTTTGAGCGAGTTTTTTTATTATATATTCACTTATTTTCTCTATTAAATATTTCAAAGTGTTAAACATCGGCACATGGTAAGATAGAGGATAGATTGTTCAACATTTATAGAAAAAATACCGGATCGGTGACCAGATACGACTACATCCCTCATCATTATATAGCTCCGTTATTTTTCTACATGGATCACATTGTTTATCTTGCTTGTCTCACACCCCTCTACAGTCTACAAAATGACTGTGTAACTCATTGAGACAGTATTGACATCAAAATTTGCACATACAACTTCTGCCAGTTATTTTTTTAATGTTGGGCACATGAGAGAATATTTGCACATTTGTTCTTTAACATTTCTAATAAAATGCTTGTAATATTTGAGGATTAACAGGGAATGTAATGTTTTATTCTTTAATGTCTATGTTGTTGGAACTGGCTACAAGTATATGAAAATAATGTAAAAAATAAACATTGGCTATTAACCGTGCGCCACATCAACCACAGACATCGCAGAAATAGCTGCCAGACTGAAGTGGAAATGCGGAAACTGCATACCGAAGGTGCAGGACGACAGATGGACTTGTAAGACCGCCATTTGGGACACGCGCTTAGGCAAACGGCTCAGAGGCAGACCAAGAAAGACTTCTACGCGGCACAGGCAGATCCAAAATAAGAAGTAGCAGGAATATGTGGAAAACAATCAACTTCTCAACAAGTGAAATCTGATGAAAAAATGGTAGCATAAAAAAATAATACTACTGTATACCCTTAAGACGGATTAGCAAATAAGAGCTACCCTTTTATAGGAGTCCTTTGCCCTTCAAAGAAATATTATAGCTCATTATTATATATCATTGTTATAACTGTACTGTATATGCACAAATTTTCTTTTTTAATTTCAGTTGATATAAATAATTGTTGTATTAAATCTGGATATTATTTTACGACTCACATTATTGATAACTTCTTGTTAGATTGCAACTGGCCATATGGACCACTCCCATTATAATTATCTTTCTTCTTTACCAATATAAGGGGTCTGGTGGTTTCAGATTTTTTCTTATTTATGCTTGAGGGAAGAAATCACGTTGCATGAATAAGATACACTTCATTTAAAGTAGAAATTACGGTATTTTTATGCATTACTACGTGTTTTGTTCACGATGTATGGCAGCAAAAAGGTCACGTTTAGAAAGCATTTAAATTTTAACGGTTTAATCAGAACTTTATTCCCGGGAAGGAGAATGAAATTACTCTCCTGACACCTCTTGCCTGTAGAGTTTTCCTTTTCCTATCTTCCTCTCGCTACCATAAATATTCGTGGTGCCTTAGTGGCTACACACAGAAAATAGTTCCCCTTGGAAAAAGGCAAGAGAAGCCGATGTTAAATACGGCAGGGAAGTAGAAGTCTAACATTTCCCTCATCTCCCCTTAAAACCGTGAAACTACAAAAATGGACGGTCATCAAAGTGATGCACCTGGAAATTCCTTCCTGCTCAAGGAGGTTTTCTACTGGAATAACAAACTGCATGAATACTACACGTTGTGCCTCACAGAAACACATGAGTCACATTCAGTTACATTATAGGTTTAGTGGGGTGAAAATAACAACAAAATTATATAACACAGGATTGTCCTGAGTTAGAAGGTCTATGAGTATATCAGGGATTGTCAACGCCGAGTCAAACTAGGGTTTGCAACCCGCAATACTTCATTTTTAATTGGCAGACAGGTTTGCAGAGTCGTCAAAACTCCTTGGAACAATTCCTTCGGAAACAAATTATTAGCGAGAACTAGGGTGTATGACGTCAGAGGAAGAGTTGTTAGCCGACAATGCAGAAATCTGTGCTTGTTTACATCGGAACGCTAGCAGAGTGCACGGTAAACTATACTGTACGGGGGGTGGGAAAACACCGATGCACTGAATCATAACAAAAACAGTTTATAAAATGGTTGGTAAAAATAGGTAGGGATACAGCAAATTGTGAGGTTCTTAAAGAGTTTGGTATTTCTAATGAAAGTGTGAATTTAAAAATAAGAACTAATAAGTACTGGATAATAATAATAATAATAATAATAATAATAATAATAATAATAATACGGGGCGATCATGCCCTTTTTCGAGCAGTTTGTCAAAGGGAGCAAACAAGGGAAGGGTGGGATACGGGTTGGACATCAAAAATAAGTAAAGGCTTATACAAAATTGGACTAGGGTATATTTGGTTAAGGGGAGAAGACATCACACGAAATAGTTGGAAAATATTTAACAGACGTTTGCGAGATATAGATAGGCAAAATGTCTCAATGGGCAGAAAAAGTATCGCTTAGCCTGCAGGCTCAAATACATCCGGTGTGGGGGAGAGGGGAACTATTTAGGTATTTGTGGCAGAGAAGAAAGAAGTGGTCTCACATGGTTCAGATTAGGGGCTTGGAAAGGAAACAAAACAGTTAATGCTCTCGGGGAAAGAATTTGCCCATTGTGCGGAGAAAGCGATGCCTGGAGGCATATTTTGACAGAATGCAGGGAAACGGAGATTTTAAGAAATCAGCATTTATCACCGCATTTTTGAATGCCAATAGAATTTTGAACATCTGCCGGGAAGTGTTGGTGCTACTCACACAATTTGGAAATATTACAAAGAAGACCCAATAAAGAAGGTTAATGGCTATAGAGAACAGAGCGGAGTTGGAGTGGAGATTTTAGTAAAGGGAAGGTGGACTAGGGAGTAAGTGTTCTATTCTTGTTTGTGTATATGTATACAAATTACTCTTAGAAAATGCGTGATGTAAATGTATTGCTGTGTTTGTATATTTTTATGTATGCAAATAGGTCTGTAATGTATACTTGAACATATTTTAAAATGGTACAACATGTATATAAATTATACTACTACTACTTTAGCAGCTATTCCCCAAAACTACAATTTCTCACACTCACATACATTTTTCTCAGCTTCTAATAGCATGTGAAAGAATGTAATTTTTACCATATGTTCTGTGTTTATAAGGATTTCTTAATACTGTGATTTTTTCAAAAACTAGAATTTGAAAAATATTATAAAATACCAGTTATTAGCTGCAAAATAGTATTAAAATTACATCTCAAAACCTATAACAAGTTCTGTTAAAAATTTTGCCGGGCAACAAATAACTAGCTAGTACACTTTTGTACGTCATAGTTATTAAGAAAAAGGAACGTGAATGTACTCAGTTTTAACGTTGTCAAAATAGAACTTAATGAGCCCCCTTAAGTGGTGGCACCTAACCCACTTGATAGCATCAGTAATGACGCAAAAGACTCTATCGATATTCTGTCGAATTCTGCCTCTCATCTAATCAGTACTGATCACTGTTTCAGACACGCCTAAAAGAAGAAAAATTAAGACTCAAATGGCCGCCAGGGTCAGGTCACGTCTCAGCTGTGATAAATGACGCACAAAGCGTTTCTGAAAGCTGCTTGTTGACCCAGATTAAATTTTTCCGCAGAATGTATGCTGGCATAGTGAATTTTCCAGAATGCTGTGAATGAGTGCACAGCTGAAAAAGTGTCGTTAAGCCTGCATTTGTTCAACCCGTATTTCAATTTCATACAGATGGGACCTGGATAAATAAATTTGGTGGACAACACAACTTTTTAAAACAATAAACCATCCATCTAGAATTACTTTTTTAAATACTTAAATAAATGGGAAATTTGTGGGTAATTATGAGGCGCTAAAAAGAAATTAACCCAGTTTTAAAAACTGTAATTTAATACGTTTTCAAATATCTAAATTAACATTTTACATTATTTTAATTCAAAATTTTCCATTATATTTTTTTCAGCTTTAGTTCAAATACAGTGTCTGTTCTAGAAATTTAATAGAATATGCTTTTGAGAATGATTTTCGTCTAGAGTGACGTGTCCCTTAAAAATGTCAATCAACTCACGAATTTATTTCGTATATTTTACAATATGAAAGTTAATTAAACATAGTTATGTAGCCATACAATATATAACACATAAATACTCCATCGTGTATTGCACAACGAAATACATATTAGCGTTTATTCATTTGTCCCTCTGGTTCTTTTATTCCTCCTGCTTTTAAGCGTTTTAATATATTTTTTTTTTCAAAGTGTAATCGATACTTACATGCAACTATTTGTGTAATTCTTATTATTACTAATCCTGGTTTACTTCACATGTGCACACTTGATTTGGATGAAAGTGCATAATTACTGTCACATGATTGTTTATCATAATTTCTCTTTAGCATACATTTAATAACATTATAAAATTCTATTGAAATTGAATATAAAACTGCATTATTGCCTTACACAAGGTGATTCAAATCTTTCTCCGAATTGAGAAGTAGTTCGATCCAGTAATTTTATAGGCTCTGCCGTAAACAGTTCCGCTGCGCCATATCTAGTTCCAACTAGCAGTGGCGGTAGCGATAGTGGTAGTGGTAATAGCAGTGATCAGTGGTGATCCTATTCCACACAAACATATTACAAGTGTATTAGTACAATTCCTTGTAAAGTATGAACTTGTAACTTCTGTTTCAAGAAAGAATGTACACACTTGTAAAGTATTAGTAAAAAGTTACAAGTGACATCATATAAGAGCAAGATGCAAGAACAGCTGTTTGGCACATATCGTCATAGCTTGAATTAATAATAAAGTCACATGGCGGATTATTATCCTGCTAAATGGGTCTTGTGTCTTTTCTCAGAAATAACGATAATGTAAATTTTTATGCATTTGTCAATATAGTTTACTTTGAGACAGCTCAGCAGTACTTTCAGTCGTCGAGAGATGTCAGAAGAATCCAGTTTTCCGACTGTGCATGGTCGTTTATTTTATTAATCGGTTTGATCATTTATATAAACATGTATATATCGTTTAACAATCAATTTTCGTTACCAGGGAAAAAAAGTTAAATTATATCAAAAGAGAATGGGGAATGGAAATAAATTATTTACGTGGCATATAGCAAGAACCTTTAAAAAAAATAAGATGCTGGATTTAAATATGCATTTAAAACAGCAAAGGCCTATACCAATCATAAACGGTAACTTATATACACTTAACGTAATTCGCTCATTATACTCAAATGCTGAATTATTCTTTCCCTATGCACATTCCTACTCTCATCCCTTTCACTAATACTTCGCATTTTTAGGTCAACCGTTTCCCAAAATTATTAAAAAAATATGTTAAAACATGTACTATTGTTTTAGTTACCAACATTGCTACATTTGTTGAGAAATCCATTCAAGCTACAAGTGCACAACTAACGCTAGTTCTTCTGGAACAAAACAACCAAAGGTCACATGTATACTTTGTAAAACATGAGTGTAGCAGAAACCGTTGTGGAACAGAATTTTACGAATAACTACAAGTTACAAATCCATACATTTGTAATGTGTTAGAGCATACTTTTGTAGAACAGGGCCCTGGTAATAGAAGTATTGTTGAAAGTAGTGGTAGTTGTAGTAGTTTTTTTTTTTTTGAGTAGTGTTTAACGCCCGTTTTCACTACTGAGGCACCACAGGCGGTGGACACTGGTGATACATGAGATGAAATGATAAATTGGGAAAGGATATTTTTTTTTTTAAGGAAGGAAGCGTTCCAGGCCTAAGTTTAGGTACCTCCCCGGCATTTGCCAGTTATGAAGACTGAGGAAAACCTGGAAAAAACCCCAGTCAGGGAGGACGGTCCTGGCGGGATTCGAACCGCAGACCTCCCGCTCACGAGTCCGTGCCTTAACGACCTCGGCCACCCGCGGCGGTAGTTGTAGTAGTGATGGCAGTGATAGTAGTTGTAGTAGTAGTAATGGTAGTAGTAGAAGTAGTGATAGTAGTAGTAGTAGTAGTAGTAGTAGTAGTATTAGCAGCAGTAGTAATAGCAGAGTAGTAGTAGTAGTAGTAGTAGTAGTAGTAGTAGTAGTAGTAGTAGTAGTAGTAGTAGTAGTAGCAGTAGCAGCAGCAGTAGTAGTAGTAGTAGTAGTAGTAGTAGTAGTAGTAGAAATAGTGGTAATGGTAGTAGTGATAGTGTTAGTTGTGGTAGTGGTAGTTGTAGTAGTGGTAATGGTAGCGATAGTACTACTAGTTGTAGTAGTGATCGTTACAGTAGTAATACTGTATATAAGGCCAAGATCCAAGATGAAAGATGTGGGGATCGGGCGAAAGAGCTAAAGTGGAAATGGGAGGTTATGCTTCTAGACTGAAACAGGACAGATGGGTTTACGCTACAACACTGTGCGACGTCCGAAGAGGAAAAGCAGTAGAAGCAACCCTAATGTAGATATTCGACTTTACCCGCGGGGTTGAAAGCGCTTATAAGCTGCTGCTGGTGCAACGTGCCAAGTGCCCGAGCTGCTAGCCAGAAGGGAGCGAAAGCGAAGCGAGCCGAAGATACATCAGCAGAGAGAGCTGAAAGTAAAGGGACGGGTAAATCACTGTAATGAGGCATTATTAGGCGGGTGAAATATTGTAACGGTGGGAAATGTGCTCTTTTTGCAACTCGCAACTATTTCACATATACACACACTAATTTCATTGTCGACTAACCTCGGGCAAATCCTAGAAACGGTGGACTCAGTAGTTTAGCGAGTAAATCATTGTAATTGTGGCAAATTCTCCTTTAACTTTGGCAGAAAATAAAAGCATGTGATGGTAATATTCGAAACCGCTATTCTATCTTTACAACTGCAGCACAACGCTCTAACCGCCTGCGATATTACTTCGTTGGTCTTGAACTATCTAGTTCATGCTGTGTCAGTCACTATCTTCGGCTCTCTCCGCTTTCGCTCGCTTCTGGCTAGCCACTTGGGCATTTAGCACCAGCGGCAGGTAAGTGCTTTCATCCCTGCGGGTAGCGTCAAGTAATGTAGATAGATAGATAACTCCCAGAGAGCAGCCGGGGTCGACTGGACAAGGATTGCCAGGAACAGAGTGCAGTGGAAAATTCTAGGAAGAGATGCAGCAAGATGCAGTGCAGTATAATGAAGTGCTTCAAACCCAAAGTGGAAAGATAGTGAGACGAAAATGTGGGCTAGGAGGCAAACCTGCAGCCCAAGAACAAAAGACAAAATATAAAATTAGATTAGCTTTATACAGCATTATGAATTGTATCAGGCAGGCTTCGTAGGATCTAACCTAGAATGTGTATAGTATTATTATATTCTAATTAAGCTACAAACACTGGTTAAAACGAATTCTTTTTCATATGACCAACATCAAACTCTAAAAACCTCAATCTCCAAAACATATATAGTGAATAAAGATTTATGCATATTTGTGAAGAGATTCGCATTCCTAACATTCACAGTGATTAGCCGGCGTACTAACCGTTTCGATGCAAGGGGCTAACCGGCCGGGCTGAAGAGGCGGCGTGTCAACATATAAGTATATAACGCGCGGGGTATAACCTGTCTGTAAAATGCTGGGTTGCCTACTTACCAATCCGCAGGCTGAGTGGAATCACCTTGTACTCATTTTGCAGAATAATGTTAATAGTGCTTACCTGAAAAAAAAAGATTTAAGCAAATTAATGATGATGTAGAAAATGTATTACTAGATTATACATTTCAAGGCCACACCTTTAGTAATATTCATTTTTATCCTTAGGCTATGCAGCGGTATTTATAAAGTGAATGGATGGTAATGGAGGGGAAAGATTTGGAAAAGATTAAATTTGATTGTTTAGATTAATAATTGATGGGTTGATTAATGACCGAGATCTCAGGGGTAAAAGTTTTCTTCTTTCCGACCACTGGTTTCCGCTCACTTTATATTTTGCCACGGTGGTTGAGACTCTGCTGCTGGATACTTTTATGGTCCTGTGACCATAGGGGAGTGTCTTGGAGATTAATAAGATTTTTCGTTAAAGGAAATGAAAACCAATTTATTGTTTATAGTCTATTCCGCCTAAAAATATGCCGCCTTTATTTCCTGGAGAATATGTGCCACTTTCGCACTAACTATGGCAATCACTCTGGCATTAACGCTCTTTAATAACTCTACTAAAACTTTGAACTCCAACAAACTCAACTAATTCTGAGGGGCAACTGTCTACTCCTCACGATAGTTTCGATACTCTTTTATGAACTGAACTAAACTGATAATGGACTGCTAGTGCTTACTCTTCCACAATGATAATGCCCTAACTGAATACTCTTCCAACTAAATGAGACTGCCTCGAACTGAACTGAGAATGCCTATATCCAACCAACTGAACTGATCCCGGGCAGCAAAATTATCAGACTAAATAAACATAGCAGTCTCACGAAGCTATCATTATTTTTTTAAAATATGTTTTCAGAAAAATCAGAATATTTTTTACTATCTTCGCGTGTCTATTGGGTAATCTGTTCCCCCAGATTCTTTTTCTGCTATAATATTGGCTAGATGACTTACGTGACTACTTGCATGTCACCCTTATCTCTCACGTATTACATGGAACCGTTGGGAACTCCCTTCCAGAGGTTATCAGCCTGTTTTTTCACCCCCGTAGTCGCCATATTCTTTATTACGTCTTCCTTGCCTAAGTGAATACCAGCAAATCTTTCAGACAGTATACACAGAAACCTCTTTTCCACGGACTCTGTTTAAGAATTTCTCCAGAAAATATCGATTTGTCATTTGCTTTTACCTTCTATACAAATATTGATACAATAGGCAACAGAAATTACCAAGTCAGATTTTTATGGCTGGGGTAGCTTTCTGTACTCTGGCAAGAAAATAACATTACAAACAATAATCCAACACTTGCACAGGAAATAGAAATGAAACTATACTCATGTTTAAAACAAGGAAGTTACATAAAATTACTTACTGCAATCACTCTAATTAAATTTGGGGATGGCAGGTCATAAGTACTTTCTCAATTATCGGCCTTGGCTTATATTTATAATTATGAAGAAAGTTTTAACTTTGGTACAAAGAACGTAAACACAATGACTTTCGCTTCTGTTGATAGATTCACAAGGTTTTAGGCAATGCACCTGTTTTATTTATTGTGCCTTCATGTCAGTTTTAATGCAGCTGCAGCATCGACGATTATGAACTTCAAATATGCACAGGCACTTCTGATGATAGTTTGGGATATCTAAATAAAATAGTTTAACAATTTATATGGTACGTGCCTTAAAACATTTTCAATTAATAACGTTTTATTTTCTTGCGGCTGTCAAGAGAGGTTAAGATAATTATATAAAACAGTTCATCATCTTTTGAGCAGTTTTCATTTCATTAATAGCACAAAGGAAAGAGGAAAGTTGTGCTAAAAATATGTTTGCGCTTTTATTCGACCATTCACTTTATAACTGATTGAAGACGAGCAAAGCTACCCTCTTGGGTCTAATATTAAAATGAATGCTTTCTCTGTGTCTGACATGTGTTCATCACATTTAAATACTCTTTCATTGTTTTAAGTAGAATAGCTATATTAAGCAAGGAAAATATTTATGTACCAAAAAATGCCCTGACATTTAAATTTCTATATTTTTACTAATGTTATTTGTTTAAATTATAAGTAAGAACATAGCAGTGTGGTTATCTATGGGACTTAATGTATATGACTGGGAAATCATACATTTTATCGATATATGCAGCTGCGCCAACATTTTTATTCAACCTGACTGGCTAGCAAAGTATGCATTTCAGAATGGATTGTATTTATAGGGTTAGAGGAGAATGTTAGAACCGAAAGCGCAACGAAGTTTTTTGCATACGTCTGAACCTTCGGGAGGAGGGAGTGAGATGAGTGATGCAAAGGGTTGTCAGGACGGAAGGGGCAGGTACACTTGCAGGTGGATCCTTAATGGTTCCACATTGACGACACCAATACCCGCTAAGCCTTTCTCCCTCCTGAATTTTAAGCCGCTTTCACATCGGAAGACAAAGTAGAGAGAGAGAGAGAGAGGGTGTCAATTATCCACGTAAACATGTTTACGATAAAATGCGTCTGGGGTTTTAAAAATATATATTTCAGTTGCGTCCACAGCTGCCTGCAGATTTAGGACGTTCTATATAACATTTGAGAAAGGTGCAACACATCTCTGCAATATATCAATAACATTTTAACTCTTATAAAATGTAGAATAAACAACATAAAATTTAATGAATTAATTCGCTTATCAGCAAAAAAGCTCTAATTCATACAAATAAATTAATTGTAATCAGGGTCCCTACTGATGACTAGTAATAAACAGTAACAACAATTTTCTGGAAAATTGTAGTTTTCCTACTCTCTTTTTCTTATTTGTTAACTTTTTTTCCTCTAATGTTGAGCCGTCCTAGTGTTCTTTAGCTGTAAAACAACACGAGATATTGTTAAAAATACAAATAAAAGAAAATAAAGAAAAACTTATAGCTTATAAAAAGTGATATTTCCAATTAAAGTATCACAGATGCATGCTATATTATTTCTATGAACTGAGCTAATAAATTTCAAAACTGATATTTTTCTGAAAAATTAGATTAAAATCAGAATAAGAATTTTAGAAGTATCGGGTCATCCAATTATCAATGACCAGCGCGGTGTTGCTGACTGCACCGGCTGATACGCCATCCCTCGTGACCAGCCGGACACACAACAGTACACTAGAGTAACACTAGAGTGGCAGTCTAATAACTTTGTAATATACTTTCAAATTTGTGGAGATACCCATATCAAGAAGATGGTGCAAATGCCCACCTTCCTTTTCCACACATTTCCACCTCTACGGGCGAAATTACCACTACCCTTCTTAATTCTCTTTGAAAAATGAAATTGATCTCTTAATGGGTGTTATCCGTTAGTTCTTATACTAGTAATTTATGAATCGCGTTAACTTGGAACTCGATCACCTGGGAAGTTCTCTTCAAATAATCCTTTGATATCACAAGGGGACCCACTATGTACGTGTAAATCATAAATTAACATTCATTGTGGAATTCAGAAAAATTCTTTTTAATATTTTCCATAGTATTCTTAGCAGACTTTACTTTAGTATTACACAAACAAATTATTATTTGTTTCTCTCTCAAAGGAGTGAGACCCAAGGCCAACATAGCAGTTCGGTAAACTTCGCCTGCCCGCTTCGACTTGTGTAGTCCAGTTGGTCTAGAGCGATAATCGCTATAGTTCCCCGCGCCGCTTCTGTCGCCAGATAATTATTTAACTCTATACAAGATTTATCTGTAGTAAGAATATTTTCCCAAATCAAAGCTATAATTAACAATGTTAACTGAATATTTGTATTTTATATTAAAACTCGCAAAATGGATCGAAATATGACAGTTGTAAGTTGGCATCAATTAAATTGATATATTTCTCCTTATTCCCATTGAGAATAAAGCAGTAAACAGAAAATATGTTTGATTTGTCTTGTAGTAAAACAGATATTTTGTATACCAGAATTATAAAAGTATTTATTGTTTGTAAAAATGGTAAATAAATTGTTACTATTTGATAAAATATCATAGTTACAATTATATCATTAATTTTGTTTTCGTTGTTAAAATGCAGTCATCAACTAAATATTATGATACTGTCATAATATTAGTGAAACTACAATCATTTATCTTCATTGCAGAAAACAGAACTAAAGAATTAATTAATATAATTAAGTTAATATTAGCTATCAAATTAATTAGTAGACGTGATAATCCTAACCTGTTTTAAAATATATCCCAACACTAAAATTACAGAACGTAGGCTTTCACGACTGGTGTCAATTATGTGAACTAATTACCCAGGCTGTAAGGCCGAGTCCTTTGGGATTCTTCTCCTTCATCTTCCCAGAAGTTTCGTCCACCGCAGTCGTTACGAAACGTCTGGGAAGATGAAGGAAAATAATCCACACGGCCTTACATCCCGAAAGAGAGCAATGCGGTCGAACCAGTGCAACAATTTTATTTCGAGCTAAAGCATAGACATAATTTTCGGTAAAATTTACTCATTTCTTATTGCCTTCCATTCATTAGTAAAGTGTTTTTAAGCGTTCATTCGTTCATATATAAATAATAAGTAATATATCAATATAAATAATGAAATTTGGAGCTGTATGTGCATTTTCTGAAAGTGCTCTTCCTTCCCTGAGAAACACTAGTATGTACAAAGAAAACCATGGAATAAAATCGTCGACATCATTTTGTTTACATCGCTTAGTTTACATCAAGTGCAATATCATTGCTGTGCCACCAGTGAGGTGTTTTTGATTATGCACATTATGTGTAATGCTAATTTTAAAATTATACCAAGTAAACTTACAGTTCTTTATTTTATGCACGTTAATGTCGGGTTGAATAGATATTCTCACCCAACGCTTCGTGAATGCATAAATATGAATTGCACATTGACTTTTAAGCACGTAGGAAGCACGTTAGCTCAAAAAACACTGAACTAACTAGGAACAATGTTTACTTTAACATTAGTGTGCATCAATGAGCTAGTTTGTAAAAGTAATTAATTCTCTCTCACATTTCCAAAGCTTTGCAATGGTTTGCATTACCAATACAGAAGCTCTGTATATTTCTGCTTCAGAAAATTGAAAGCCAAAGTAAAACATATAAGACACATCACATAATTAAATGAACTTATATTTGGAATTTTTCAATAAATTATATATAAAATGAAGCAGAAAAATCCAAATAATTATGTGCAACCAAAAACTAAAATGTTATTATTTTCAAAAAGTTACCTCTGTTCTTATCTTAATTATTCATTAAGCGGCTTACCGCACCGGTGGCCGAGGTCGTTAAGGCGCGGTTTCGTGAGCGGGAGATTTGGGGTTCGAATCCCAGGACCGTTTTCCCAGATTTTCCTCAGCCTTTATAAATGGCAAATGCCAAGGAGGTACTTAGGCCTGGAACGTTTCTTTTCTTTAAAAAACAAATCCTCTCTCAGTATATCATTTCATCTTATGTATCATCAGTGTTCACCGCATGTGGTGCCTCAGTAGTAAAAACGGGCGTAAAACACTATTAAAAAACTGGGCAGGGTAATGCAGTGCATTGATTACGTCAATTGATTCAATAGGAATTTACCCCTTACATTTAACTTCCAAGACGAAAGTCATTCAAGGATTGGTGAATAAATTTGGTGAAACAGGGAAAAATTGTGTAAAAAAAAAAAAAAAAAAAAAAGCACAGACAGCCACATACAATACCTACAGAAGAAATGTTAGATAACATTGGGCATGCCCTCAAACATTTCCCTAAAAAACCACCTCGACGTCTTTCTAGGCAAACGGGAATTTCCTATTAGTCTTTTCGTATGGCCGCAAAGTTACTCAAATTAAAACCCTGTAAAAGTATTGTGGTGCAGGAACTTAAATCGGGTGACCCTGCATCTAGGAGTCAACTTTGTGAATGGATTTTGATTATGACGGAGAGTTTGATCTGAATCTATTTTTTTTCGGATGAACCTTGATGTCACCTAAGTGGGTATATTACAACACAAAACCAATACTGGAGTTCAGAAAAGCCTAAACTGCTTCACATTGAACCCATACATTAATATCATATGTGAGTTCTTGACATATGGCCATCCCTGCACATTCGAGCTTTATGTCAATGAACCACATGCTTCAAAATTTATTTACGTACTTCGGAACTTTAAACTAACTCTGTATAAAGTAAGTTGTATGGGGCGGTTTACCAGAAACCTGAGCCTAAAGTACCCCAAAGTTTAAGTCAATGTGCAATTCATATTTATGCATTCACAAAGCAGTCGGTCCTGGTGGTGTAGTGGTTACCATACTTGCCTTCTAAACCCAAGATCGCGGGTTCGAACCCGGCCAGGACGGATGGATTTTTTCGGGGCTTAAAAATCCTAAGTATAGCTTCCTTCGGAAGGGAAGTAAAGCCGTGGGTCCCGTGTCGTACATTTACGGCACGAAAAAGAACCTCAAGCCTGAAAGAGAGGCCTCTGAGCAAAATTTGTCGCCGTTTCACGCCCTGAGTTGAATGGAACGCTGATGACCTGAGCTGTTAAAGGGCGTCCATAAATAAATCATTCAAAAAAAAAATTCATTCACGAAGCGTTGGGTGAGAATATCTATTCAACCCGACATTAACGTGCATAAAATAAAGAACTGTAAGTTTACTTGGTATAATTTTAAAATTAGCATTACACATAATGTGCATAATCAAAAACAACACCTCAATGGTGGCACAGCAATGATATTATTGCACTTGATGTAAACTAAGCGATGTAAACAAAATGATGTCGACGATTTTATTCCATGGTTTTCGTTTTTCGTAGCGGTCTCAAAACTGTGCAATTATGCGATTGGAAATTGTGTAATGTGTGGGGAATAAAAGGGTCTAGTTGGCATTCCATATTCCATATAAATGGAATATTTTTCTTAGAAAGTAGCAAACTTAATAGACCTATCATTCAGAAAGATATATAAAATCTCTAGAATGAAAATAAATAAGTTCCTATAAACAATAGAAAATGTATAGTGGATCCATTAAAAGAGAAGAAAAGAAAAATCAGAATAAAAGGCCTGAAAGGAAATGACACAGTAAAATGCAAAGATATTCGGAAATATATATGAGCTAGGTAACGTTTATTTCTGAAATAATTAATAGGAATTTATAACAATTTCAACGTGTTGCAAATTTAGTTAATTTGGTATAATTATGAAAATGTTATATGATGTAAAATTGGTGACTTTGATGACATCTTGAATTTTTCTTAAAAATATTTAAGGAATGGTCATGATATAAAAATTTATTCAAAAGACAGAATATTTCAAAGTTGTTAACTGTTCAAATTTATTATAATGATATGTGATTTTGCGGGAATAATCTATATCGGTAAATAAGGTTTTAAACTATATATTTTTTTGTATATGTTTGAAGTTTCATTGGCACAAATGCATGCATATTTCAATGTCATGTTGATGACTGCGTCTAAGAGATAGACAATACCTCTTACCAACTGCGTGCAATAAATTTTTGTTCTCGCTGTTAGCAGCCTGTTCCATGCAAAGAGGTATTTGCTCAAATTGCAATGACTTAATGTGCTCTGTCTGAAAGGTCTACATATTTATGTTCCATTGTATTATTTAAGATTTCTTTCCTTATTTCATTTCCTTTTAGTCGTTTGAGAAGGTTCACTCAGAGATTTCGTTTAAAATGTACAACTAAAGCTTCATATACAGACCAAAGTAGAACATTCGTAAACATGTCTGAAGAGAGAGAAAACGACGTGCAAAAGCACTTGGATATCCCCCTTATTATGCCCGCTTAAGCAGCAATCACATTATTAAACTCACTTCATAGCCTTTCAGCTCCATGAAGGGCAACTCAGACGATGAAAATTAACAAAGTCCTGAAGACAAATGCAGTAACTCCAAACTCAAAAATGCAGCAAACAACGAACTTGCCTAGTAAACTATAAAGTGGGTTCAGCAACGAACTTACCGCCACGGATGGCCGAGGTCGTTACGGTGCGGATTCGTGAGCAGGAGATTTGGGGTTTGATACCCGCCAGAACCGTCCTCCCTGACTGAGGTTTTTTTCCAGGTTTTCCTCAGTCCTCATAACTGGCAAATGCCGGAGAGGTACCCTAAATTTAGGCCTGGAAGGTTTCCTTTCTTAAAAATATCCTTTTCCAATATATCATTTCATCTCATGTATCATCAGTGTCCACAGCCTGCGGTACCCCAGTAGTAAAAACGGGCGCTATACACTATTAAAAAAAAAAACACAAAATTAATTTCTTGAGAGGGGACTTCCCGGATTCGAACCCGGACTCCCCGGACTCGAACCGTCTAGGCAATTGTCATTACCGTGTGAATTATGTATTGTTGTGTAGATTAAGTTTATATTTTCCTCAATGTATATTTGAAATGTACGAATGCTCCATTTAAGAGAAATTCCAAAGTGTTTGCTGCAGGGATTTTCTTTTATGTTAGGCAGGGCAAGTGAACCTGCCGCCCCCTTTGTCATTACCTGTGGAAATTCATCCTCAGATCGTTACTTTTGTTGAGGTAGAAGGTTGCACTTGAAAGTCAGCTAGAAGGAAATTACCAAGGTCTTTTCCCTTCGGCAAAATAGCAGTTCTTCTAAATAATCAATTAGAATATAAGTATCCTTGTGTGATACCAATCAGATATATCAAGATTTCTCGACCAGGAAATCCAGTCAATAGGAGGCTTGGACCAAAATTATAACGTTAAAAGCAACCTTGATTTAATAACTCTAAGAACGAAAGCAGATTTTTTTTAAAGCAAAAAGCAGCATACGAGAGAGGAGATACGAGAAAAGGTTAGAACAGAACAGGAAAACAGTTTTGCGATAGTGAAAGCGAGCTGGCAGAAAACTACCCTTTGGGAAGACCATTTTCGATAATTAAGTATTGTCCATCTGTAGTCAGTTGTTAGGTAATGTCCATCCGTAATCCTTTAAGAGTAGAAAGGACGAAAATCTGGTGCGGAGAACTTTCCTTATAAAGTTCGCGTGAGTTTAGTGATTCCTGGTTAATCCAGCGCAGACTTCCGCATCCCCCTACTCACTATTTTTAATTCTCCCCAAAATGCTTTTCCAGCTTGTGGCTGCTTGTAACTAACCATAACAACCACTAAATTGGCGCCTCAACACCAAATCCGCACCCCAACTTCCATCCAACAATTAAAAACCGCCACAATATCTTGTGGGCAGAGCAGATTTACAAGTTACAATTGGAATACAATGTGGAAGGTAAGAATACTTAGTGCTACAGCAACGAATGTTTTGGCTTTTGATCTAAAAGTAAAACAATCAGGGTATTAAAAATCTAAGGTTCCAACGAGCTGAATTATAATCATTGTTGCAAAGATGTCGTAAATATAAAATCAATTAACTTCTGAAAATGTATTAATTCCGTAATGTTTGATTAGAGCGGATCGTCGATAGTTAAATATGTATAGAGTAGGGTGACAGGCGGCAGCGCTTGGGAATTGCATTTTGGTTGAATGCTGCGACGGATCTTTACTTTCTATGAATATTCTGAACCACATCATTCCGATGGTTCTGCTACAAAGTCGAACATGCCAGGATCAAATGGATTGATGCGATATGATGCTTTGGAAAGATTTCTGCCACGGTTTCTGAGGTACTCGAATATCTTGGGTGGAACTCCTAAACTGGATCCTTGACACCCGGTATCTTATCTCTGCCCTTCCTTCCGGGAATGGTCCCACTGGAAGAGTAGGCACATAGGCCAACCGTGAGCTAGGTTAAAGTACCGAAGCCCCAACCAATCCAATCCAATCCTTTTCAGCACAAGACTACGAGGGTAGGTCCATAAGTTTCCGGCCTCGCCGATAAGGATTATCATAATGGTTATGATCTAGACAAAATCCTAATCTGGTGTCATATCTGTTAAGTAAATAATTGCAGCTGTAAATTCCGCTGTGTTCAGTTGTTCAGATATAGTAGCATAAAGAAGGATATGTGTAGAAGATTGTGACATGTTCAAAATGCAGTTTCGAGCCGTTATTAAGTTCTTCACAATAGAAGGACTCCAAACGGAATTAAATTGAACGGTGAATATGGGTAAGCATCCCCCTCATATTCTACCGTAAAAGAATGGGCCAATTTTTTTTGAATGGCTCCAGAAAGCATTGAAGACGAAGAACGTGCAAGTCGGCCCTTGGAGATGCTCACTCCTGAAAACATCGCTCTTGTGGAAAACGAAATTATGGAAGACCGACGGCTATAAGTTCCAGAAATAGCTTCAAGGTTGGGCCTTTCCAAAACAACAGTCCTTCGAATTATCCATCAATATAAACATCTGACCTGTTGTCAGACATTTTTGGAGCCTTACCATGGTAACAGAGAGAAGTTCTGCAAACCATTGTTAAAACCAGGAAATGAAATTATGGTCCTCTACTATGACCCCTTGTCCAAAAGAGAATCAATGAAGTGACGTAAATCTGGCGAAGCACCGCCTCTAAAGGCTAAGGCTATTAAATCAATCAAGAAGATCATGGCCACAATCTTTTGGCACTGTGAACGAATACTCTTCATTGACTTTAAGGAGAGGAACACCACAGTAAATGGAGAGCACTATAATGGCCTACTGCATAGACTACGTGCTTATATCAAAGAAAAAAGGCCAGGAAAGCTGAGTGGTGCTGTGCGCCTTCTTCACGAATATACGCCTGTGTACACAGCTCTTGCTGCAAATGAAGCTGTGAAGAAATGTGGCTTCAAGAAGATCGGCCATCATCCTATAGCCCAGATTTAGCTCCCAGTGACTATTTCCTCTTCTCAAAACGGACCTTCCAGAAAAGAAATTTAAGTGATGGGTGCTGTTTATGCCCATTTTGCAGACAATACTTCTCACTATTTTTACGGAGGATTGAAATGTTAATTCAAAGATGTGAGAAGTATATTGCAATAAAGGTAATTATATTGAAAAGTGAATTATAGTTTTTGCCTTTATCATACCTAGAAAATGGTTAGATGGAAACTTATTGACCTATTCTCGTACGTGTCAGTTAGCGTTATGTGCTACACATTCACGCAGAATTTTTTTTTTTATATTAAAGCTGAGATATATTGACCCAATGCGTGTATTTTTATATACAGTGAGATAAGAAAACTTAAACAAAATTACGGAAACTTTAACTTAAAAAAAATATTCATATTTTGTAAATAATCATAAGGCATTGGCAAGAACAATCTCTCTAATATTCATTTCAATGATTTAAAATTTCACTTTGAAATTATGAGGGTCTAAAATAAATTGTAGTAAACAATACAATTCTACATATTCATTCTAATATACTGTTTTGTGAAAAGGGAGAGGGGGAGAAAGGTTTTATGCAAATTATTAAATCTGTTTGTCCCATGCTCCTTTTCTTAACAATAAGAACTGAAATTTGCACAAAATCGGCAGTTCGTTTGATTGAAACAATGTTCATTAAAATGTTATTTTAGTTGAGGTGCTGATGTTCACAAAGCAGCAGTAACAAAAAATAATATTAAAGGGTCAATAAATACTATACTTTGTCGTGTTTTCAACACTTTTGCTAACACAGTTGCTACCCCATCTATTTTATATAATAACAGTTAAATATATTAAAAAAAAGACTAAAAGGGTACAGTACAAGGAAACATTATATGTTTGCTCAACATCGTCTGTATCATTTGTCCCTTTTCTATGAAACGCACGCACTAATGAATATGAGGTTTTTTAATCACGATCATTGCTCCGGTACACATGAAAAGACATAGATTTTCTCTTTCCCGACACATTCTACACGAACCAGAACACATTAGACATCAAGAGTAAAAGCGAAAAAAAAAAAAAAAAAAAAAAAAAATCGAGGTCATGGCCGGAACTCGAACCACGGATCTCCGGCTTAATATGGTCTTTCCTTTATAGTATGAATTTCCTGAAGTTCTCTAACATATAGTTTATGTAAAATAATCACATTTTATAAAAACTAACCTTAATAAACTATTAAATCTGGATACCAAGTACATGCTCGAAGTGTTCTAGTTGGATAAAATCTCTATAATGAGATAATCTTATAGATCTCTCGACAGAGAGGGGAGAGGCTTTGGCTGCGCAGCTGAGATAAGATTATCGGCTCGATATGCTGAAGATCTGTAGTTCGAGTACCGGCCATGGTGTCGAATTTTTCCTATCTGATGCTGATTCTAACTATAAAAACCCTGGGTCTCAATTACTCAAAGAATTCTCTTAGGGAAAAAAGGTATGTAAAAATCACCTTAGAGGTTTCCAGGATGTATAGGGCAAAGATGTAAGAGCACTGGCACAATAAACGTAAGACCCCATGGTTCGAGACCCAACTCCGATTTTTAGCCTAAATACAACTTGTGTGAAAAGCAAACTTCTTATGGTTCTTTATTGCACTTCTCATTTCCTTCTCTTTTGGCTGGATGAATAGTCTAGGGCGAAGAGAGATACCTTCAGTACTTGAGCCTTGCTCTCTTTGTGCCTATGCCCCGATTGGGAACACTTCCGCAAGGAAGGGATAAAGTGAGGGAGACAAAGGCTACTGGCAAAGACTACGCGAACTAGATGAGATCTCCAATATGTTTGCTTTCCAGATGCCAGGGCAAAAAAAAAACTTTCCAAAGCGCAAGTCACCGTCACACCGCGCCAGCCCAACTCTCCCTAGCACTTTCGATCCTATAACAGAACTAACGAATGAAATAATATGGAATGAGAGAGCGGAAAATTCACGGAATGTAAATATCAATCCCAAACGTCCAGGGGAAACACGATCGTCGTCCAAACAGGAATTGAACCCAATTTTTTCCGACTTTAAGATAAACTTAACTCCTGACCCCCCACGCTCAATTTCTTCTCTTTTTGTAGGAGAATGAATTCTGCATTATCTAATAATTGAGATTTTTAGAGAATAAAACTTTATCTCTCAAATCATCTTGCCAGTTTAATGCTGTTACGTATTATTACGTAATTTGTTGTACTGTTGCCAAATTCGAATTAGAAGATAGGGTTGTCGGTGGTCCGGGTCTTTCGTTTATTTTCGTTGACGGGGCTCAATGTAGATGGAACTTAACAGGTGAAATAGAACACTCCACACGACATATGAAACTGCCGTTTATTAATCATTGGATCATTTAATGATCGAATGGTTAACCCCACCGCTTAGGAATACAACACTAGCCAGCAGCATAACGCTTTGCTAAGCAAGCACTGAAATTGATACTTGGGGCTTTTGCCGCAGCTTGGCTGACACTTGCGATCTCAGTCAAACTACACATCTAGAAGCTGAGTAATAAGACGAATACTAGTATAACAGTTGTGCCAAAATGGGGCGAAGACTTGTTTTTATAGGAAACACCAATCTAGCTGCCATGACGCTCCCCATGCCACTTTTTGGCACCGTTTTCATAAAACCGTCAGTTACTAGATGCCTTCCAAAGATTTTACTGTCATCTTATTCTCTAGAAACATTTACTGAAAATACGAGCCAGGCTATAGGCTTGCCCTCTGAGTTTTAAAGATGTGACTCTCACACAGGTCGATGTCATCAGCGGACTAGCGGTTGAAATTCTCGCAAAATTTTGTTCACATGGCCAGGGAAGGTTCTACCCTTTTAAGAAATATTTTGTCCCTGGCTTTAGAAGGCGAACCTTTTTTCTATTGTTATGATATTTATGATTGCGTTTCCGCAGCGCGGCTACCTAAGAACGGTTCACCAGACGACTTTCCAGCTATAGTTTCTGTACCTTCCTTACATAGTAAAGACATTGAGAGAATAATTACACTATGATTATATTCATGTGTTTGATTACACAGTCTTATAGATATTGATATTACTAATTAGAAGTATTCATGTCACTAATTATATTAATAATATGTTATTTCTCATCTGCAATGAAAATATACGTAAGACAAAGAAATATTATACATAATAGATATACAGGGGTGGTAGCTCTGGGCAGTTACAAAGATCAGTTCAAAAAGACTTTGGAATGAACGAGTTTATCCAATACACTCCAAGTTTTTCAGCAACACTTACAGTGAAAACAAATCTTGTTAAATAAATATGATCAAAAGATATTTGTTAACTCCCAGTAGTCAGATCCTCAAAACCATCACCATCTCCTAATTTGTACAGACACTTAAATTTACTTTCCCTATTACAATTATTTAAACACATATTTTGTTAGCACAAACATTTCTTATTCTGCTTCTGTTTTTAGACACACAAAACTGACCGTTTTCTCAATATTTACTAAACAATCACGAGCTATCTCGAGGAATGATGCACCATTATCGAAACAAAGGGTCAGAATTAACGCTTATCCTGCAACATATTAATTATTTATGATGCCACCAAAAAGTGCATAGGCACAACTTTAAGCATTTTGCCAGAAGTTGTTTATGGAACGATTGTAAAAATGAAAGCTGATCAGATATGACCTTTTTTGACCACGAATACCGTTATTTTGTTTAGCCAAATGTTATCGTTTATCACTTATGTTTCTTGCAAATGAGTTAATCAAATACAATCAATAACTACATGTTCAAATTTCCTCAGACGATGATTCTGCATGACGAAGATGGGGAGGATACTGAGGTAACTCCTGTGAGAATTGTGTTGCAGTTAACCGCATCACATCAATATTCCACATCAGCGAACGATCTCTGCTTAAATACTTCTCCGGGGAACAACCGTCCTGCTTTTACCTCCAAACCAGAGAATGATTGCAAGTTAGTGTTGCTGTGAAATTTCTACAGAAGCCCGTGTGTAAAACGAGGAGAAAACACTTGTACCTACTTGTTTGCACGATAATTGGAAACTTTTTCTTATTAATTCCGATGAAATTGTGCGACGGACTGTTAACATGAAGCTTGAAAGTTCAACACGTTCTGAAGAGTGCATAAAACGCTGTAGTACCGAATATAGTTCAAGCACATCTACAAGATGTTAGAATAAAAAAGAGATTGCACGTACAAGGAATGAAATACCTGCAAGCTATTCAAAACACAAAAACGCATGTGATATTGCATACTTCATTACAGAGAAGTTGACAAAAAAGAAATACAGTGTAGAAAATGTCAGGGGAAAAAAACAGAATATCGTGAAACAGGTAGATGAATATACCGGTGAGTTATTAAAATTAATCTTGCTGCGGTTTTAAATAAGAAAGTGGTTTAATTATAGTATGTAGTGTGGAGGGAAAGACTTTGGAAGGATTAGATTAATTGTTTTGATTACTCAGGGGTAAATGATAATTTATTCCACTCCGATGATTGGTTTCCCCTGACTTATATTTTGCCACGACTGTTGAGACTCTGCTGCTGAATACTTTAATGGTCCTGTGGCCATAGGGGAAAGAGTATATGGAGATGGATAAGATTTGTCGCTATGGGAGATAAAACTTAATTTATTGTTCATAAATGATTCGTCATAAAATGTGCCCCCATTATTTCTTGGAGAACATGTGCTACTTTCGCATTAACTATGGAGATCACTCTGACGTTAACGCACTTTAATACCTCTAAAACTCTGCTCTTGAACTCCACTAAATTCATCTAATTCTGAAACACAACTGCGTACTCTTCACTGATTGTTTTCCACAAACAATACTCTTCTACTGAACTAAACTAAAACAGATAATTGGACTGCTAGTGCCTACTCTTTCACACTGACTTAGAGTCGAACGGAGAATTCCTTTTCTTCCAACCGACTGAACTGAACGGAGTGTCCCTCGACCGCAAAATGGCAAGACTAAACAAACATGGCAGTCTGCTGGTCTCACGAGGGTATCTTTATCCCTTCAAATATGTTTTTAGAAAAATCTAGAATATTTTCTCCCATCTTCGCATCTCTATTGGGTAACAATTGGGTAATAATTGGTAATCCTTCCGACTTTATTCTGCTATTTTATTGGTTACATGGCGTACGTAGCTTCTTACATGTCACCTGCATCTCTTACATGGAACCTTAGGATCTCCCTTCGAGGTTATTCCCTTGTCTTTTTGCCCCCGTAATCGTCATATTCTTTATTACATCTTCCTAGCTTTACAATTCCCTAAAAGATGCAAATAACATCTTACTCGAGGGTTCTTCTTTAGAAATTTCTCCAGAAAACATCGTTTTGCTTGGGTCATATTTACAAATATTCTTACAATAACTAACAGAAATTCCCAGGTCAGATTTTATGGCTGAGGTAGTTTTCTGCAGTCCAACAAGAAAATGACATTACGGACAATAATCCAACACTTGTGCAGGACATAGAAATGAAACTACACTCGTGCTTAAAATAAGGAAGTTACATAAAATTACTTACTATAATTGCTCTAATTAAATTTGGGGGTGGCAGCTCATAAATACTGTCTCAATCTCGAATGAGAAGGTGCACTGCAATGTTTTGAATTACATAATGTAATAAGTCTTGGATAACAACAGTGCTTTGTATATTGAAACTATTTGTAGCCGTATCTAGAAAAAAACCTGCCAGCGAGTGGTCGTGTGTTCGTCTGGTACTCGCTTTCATTTGTGTAAATTGTGTGCTACCTGCAGTCTTGAAGAAGGGTTTTTTATGTACAATACATATGCGAGAACGGACTCTGGTAAGGTGGTTTGCAATGTATTCTATCAATCGTGTTTCAGGTACATACAACTTGTTAAAAAGTTAAGAGAGACAGAATCTCTGAATGACAAGAAACAAGTTCTGAGCCGCCGTGGAAAAGTTAGAGGAAATACAGGAAATTTCTATACAGATGCTGGCAAGTATTGTCTCTGAGGGGCATCGTTTTCAACATGTATTACAACAGAGTCTAGTGCTTACTTACTTTTCCACTATACAGTCGCGTTCAGGCGGCCAGTAACTAAAAAACCCACTACATATAAAAGCTAAGCGGAGTTTTCTCCGGTTGAAATGTAATCTAATTTGCATTCTTGAGTGTATAATCTGGCAATCCTTGTCCATATTTCATAGTCTCAGCAGCTGGTCGAGACTACACACACAGTGAACCGTGTGTCTGGATGCCAAGAATTTCTGCCCTACTGTGATGTGCCAAATCGTGTAAAACTTTCCTAATGTGGAGGTATGTTAGTTGGAGCCAGATCGATTTGCACCACGTTTGTTTTCACATGCGGGTTAACCGAGCCATTTCTTGAGCGCTCTGTTTCACCATTTAATTACATAAAATAACAGCATAGTCAGCCATCACACCTGCTAGTGTTTCTCTGTGTGGTACTCTAACGAGCGTCTATGGCTCATGCTATTCCCACAAGAAATTTAATTATTCGTGATGGAAAGAGACAATATTTGCTCACCCACCAATTACCGTACATTTACATGAGTAGGTACATGGGGAAAAAGCATCAGATACTGGAAGTAGGACGAGAATGAACCTTATTCCACTAGCGCAGTAAACAATTTATAGTTAGTTTTAATGCACTTTCAAGTATTTATCAATGTTATGTAAAAAGTTTTAGAATATTCCATATCTTAACCTTCGCCTGCAGAAAAATGTTACATATTAATATTATGAAATTATAAAATAATGTAGGCAATTTGCTGCATACACATATTCAGCAACAAAAACACTTGAGTTGCATCAGAGAGACAGTACCTTTTTCTATTAAACTTATTAAAGTCCTAAAATAAGCGTTGTACAATAAACATTTTAAATCGCTAAGTCTTAAGAGCAGAAAATTCATTACACAACTTTGCAATGTTAAAATAACTCAATGTTATTAACATATCGCACCGAAATAAATTAAATTGAGATTTATTCCCATTAAAAAATTATAGATTTACTTATAAGCATTATTCATTAATTTTAGCAGCCAATTTTGAAAAGTCAGGGCCAAATGCTTTGCTTAATTTTATATAAACCAATGGTGTTTAACCAATGGTGTTTAACGCCCGTTTTTACTACAGAGGCACCACAGGCGGTGGACACTGCTGATACATGAGATGAAATGATAAACTTTAGATAGTATTTTTTAAGGAAGTAAACATTCCAGGCCTAAGGTTAGGCTACTTTTTTATTTGTTTATTTACGAACGTTCTTTAACATCAAGGTCATCAGCGTTCCATTCTATTCAGGGCGTTAAACGGCCGGACAAATTTTGCTCAGAGGCCTCTTCTTTCAGGCTTGAGGTTCTTTATTGTGCCGTAAATGTACGACACGGGACCCACGGCTTTACTTCCTTTGAACTTCAACAACATTCTCGGTTTTCCAATATCACTTAAAAATTGTTTTCCGTTGTTCAAACGATAATCTTGGCTCCATTTTGTTGTAGCAACGCTGGCATAACTTAATGTGAGTAACATCTGTTTACAGTATATCATACTATACATTACAGTTGTTTTTCGGTCCAACTTTGAAATATATTAATATATTTATATTTGGCACCCTCAGTATTTATATCTAATATAGTTAATACATTGTAATTGGTCACGGTATAGTCTAAATATATTTCAATAAATTCTACAGTACTTTAAAATGGTCGTGCATCCGCTAGAGCGCGGCAACTAAAGCCGGATAGCACATACTGATACTTGTAATTGATTCCCCTGATCTTCAGTCTAAACCAGCCGAATTGTTGTCTTTGTTCTGATCGGATCTTTTTAGGGTAATGAGACGTTAAAGGAAGGGTTTTCCGTTTTATTTGTGTGTTAGTTCTGTTATATTCCAAAAATCAATATACGAATACAAAATTGTAGTTTATGGCACTTATGTGGGAAAAAAGTGAGGCGGCGATTTGTAAGGAAATTCTTGTACCTCGCAAATGTTGTGGATAGATTTAGGGAAAATACATCCTTTCTCGATAAGAATCGCCATGTGGTTACGAGGAAAAACTTGATGAAATTGTAGAAGGGAAACAGGAATTTCACAAACCTTGACTTGCGATGATTTTAAAAATAAAACCGTATTACAGGAGTTATAGTCAAGTGATAAGCAATTTCTGCAACTGGATTTTGGATATTGTTAAGAATGGCCGTATTTAGTTATTTTCAAGGACGAAACATGTTACATTTAAATGGCCACGAAGAAACACACTTAAGTGCAGAAAAGAATCGATCATATAGAGCAAAGCCACAGCATGAAAAAAAAGTGATGCATGGTAAGCAATGAGCTTTACAGAACTAAAGGGAAATATGAATGTACGGATATAATCACATCGTTCTTAGAGGAATCATCGGACACTAAAATAAATGTGCGTTTTTTCAACAGGGCTCCTCTAAAGAATACACAGATGATATTTCGTTAGCTTTAACTCTGGAGATGGTCAGCGTGTTCCCCAGATCTTATTGTATGAAATTTCTGTTAATGCAGGAACTAGAAAAATTAAGCGCATCGGAATAATCTGCATATTTGAAAGAATGAAAGATAATAAGACATTTTCAAAACGACGGCATTTTCTGTAACTTTGTCAGAGGTAGATGTTTAAGATAATTATAATTTGCGCAAGAGGTCTATGCAATCGAATGAGGGATGTACTCAGCCCTTAGCCAGCTGCCACGCGGACTACGTTCACAAGATGAACGCACTGTATTTAAAAATGTATGATAAAAATAAAATTTGGCTTTTAGATCGGCAGAGCATAATGAGGAAAAAATTCATCTAATGCAAGTTTTAAAAAGTTGGCTAAATGTTATCATTTTTTTACTAAAAAGAAAATGTGTCAGTCCATACTAAATACATAAATATATAAACGTGTTATAAAAACATGTTTCGCAAACAAATAAGTCAAAATAAGATAACTTTGAAATTCTGTAACCGTGAAATGAAATTTATTGTTTTGTGCAGTTAGAAAGTACTGTGGTAGTAATGAGAGCGGTAACAGACCAGATAGTATATAGAGAGAAGTGAATTTAATGCTGAATTGGGAACATGTATAATTTAACATGTGATATGTTTGCAATTGCGGTATAACTTTCATTGTTTTGCTTTGTTACTATCATCTTTCTCCTCTATTACTCGTCATATGGTCTAATTCTATTTTTTTTTTGTTTACAGCCATGGGTGACCGAGGTCGTTAAAGCGCGAACTCGTGAGCAGAAGATCTGGTTCGAATCCCACCAGGACCGTCCTACCTGACTGAGATTTTTTCCTGGTTTTCCTCAATCTTCATAAATGGCAAATGCCGGGGAGGTACCCTAAACTTAGGCCTGGAACGATTCCTTTCTTAAAAATAAATCATTTCTCAATATTTATTTCATCTCATGTATCATCAGTATCCATTGCCTATGGTGCCTCTTTGTTTCCCCCCTCCCACGGTATCTCTTAAATGTTTTTTCTTTTTTAATTTATGAACCAGTCCTTGAATTAGATGGTGAAATAGGCATAAGTACATAGTAATCTTAATGGTTAAAATTATTGAGCACTCTAATTTGAAACTGTTCCTATGGTTTTGCCCATAATATTATTATAATTTATATAGTATATGTTCCCTTGCCATAATTACCATAATATATAATGTGTGTGGGAGTCTTTTAAATGCCATTGGAGGCAGGTGACCCCAATACAGCTGGGAATAGTTAAAATTTGAAGTAGCGTATCGTGTGACAGATTTTTAAACTCCTGTGGACGAATGGATCACATGAGGAGAGGCATGTTTATAAGCAGCCAGTGTAGAAGCGGAGGTTACATTTTTAAGGATAGACGCGATGCTGTTATATTTTCCGTGGCTTGCTTACCCCAAAGATTTCTATTTGAATCAGGCATATAAGGACAAGAATTGGGCGCTGTTTTTTCATCTATACGCATTTTTTTCACTCGATTCTAGTCTCTGGTTTTACTGGTACCATTCTGGCTTCATCCTAGAGTTCACGCTTTCAGGCAGTCGGTGTTGAAAACTTATACCTGCCCTCGGAGCATTTGTTTAGTCTTCGGTCCAGTGCTGCCAACACTACGTGCTGTCGGCACAAACAGTTCAATAGTCTAAACCTCCTTTAATAAATGCATTAAGGAATTTGACTCTATCGACGGCAAAGCACTGATGTTTTAAAAATAGTTACGTGAAATAAATCATTCTTAAACAAGCTTAGGCAGAGGAAAAACTAGATCAAACATACACCACGGAACTTCCCTAATCATTGGACACGGAGAAGTTAAAATACTATGAATACGGTATCTCAATTAGAATGTGAAATGTTTTAACAGGTGTTTAAAACAAATGCGATTGACAAATGCACAAGGAATGTTTGCAAGATTAAGTGCCTTGTGTTCAAACTATCTGGAATGAATTGTAGATTTGCTCTTTAGAGCATGCTGATATTTTAAATGCACTGCACATCCCCAAAGAAGACAAGAGGTACTAAAAGGGATGAGAAATCCTATATTCTCTATCTCGATGACAATATCTAAAGGTTATTTAGTATTCAAAAAGCTACTACAGCATTAGTTTGTGGAGTTCATATTGGCATTCTTAAAACAATAAACCTAGGGAATGCAATTAAATTATTTTTTACTAAAACAAACAGGCAATACCCCTTTTTGTGTGATTATTCTTCCTTTCTTTTTCTCTCTGTTTCCAGTTCCTTTATGTAGATATGTGCGAGACTTTATAAGCAATGCAGTGAAATCAGAAGGTTGTATCACCAGACTGCAGTGACCTTTACTGCAAGTTTCACTATCTGGTAGTTTATAAGCTCAAAATTAAATGACTTGCCCTACAAGAACTTTCGTGAGCAAAATATCCCGCAACTCACAAAATTAAAGTTAGCTGGGTGTGAACTGAATTGGTTTGGGGCTCTGGGCAAGCACGGAATTACGTGATATCGTACCATAATTTTACGAAATCGTGCTAGGGTCAATTAGTTATTCGAGAAAAATATCAAGATGGTTGCTACTTTATGTAATCCAACAATCTGCAGGTTAAGAGTTAGTACTAAAACTGCACAGTGAAACTAGTAGAGTATGCAAAAGATTACCAAAAGCTCTATTCTCAAAGTAAGACACGATGCCTTAAGCTGTAGTTTTTCAGTAGAACATTTTAATACAAATATATATGCAGGTGCCTATTTATTTTTAAACTCTTCTGAAAAAAATTAAGTTAGCTTCTAGTGATTCGTAACAGCCGAGTTTGTTAAGGTACGGACTCGTGAGCAGGAGGTCTGGGGTTTGATTACTGCCGGAACCGTACTCCTAATTGAGGTTTTTTCCAGAGTTTCTCCAGTCTTTTACAGGGAGATACTGTAAACCTAGGCCCGGGACATTTCCTAAAAAAAATTTCTCATTTTAAGCGCTATTTGTTGAAAGGGTGTGAGTCCAAAAAAAACTAATTTTTCAGGAGAGACTAAAAAGTGTATTTTAGCAATTCCATTTAGATTGAAACTTTCTTTTTAGTCTTAAGAACTAATTTCAGCTCTGGGTCTATTATTTAAAGCATTTTAAATTGTGTAAATAATTAGGGTCAAAAATAGCAACTTAATTTTATTTAGCGATTTCTGCCGTTTTAACAAAAAATGGATTATTACCAAAATATGTCTAGTGTGCATGATTTTTTTTTTTTTTTTTTTTTTTTTTTTTATATACGGACTCTTATTAACATCTCAGGCCATCAGCGTCCCATTCAAATCAGAGCGTGAAACGGCCGACAAATGTTGCTCATAGGCTCTTCAGGTTTGAGGTTCTTTTTCGTGCTGTAAATCTACGATACGGGACCCACGGTTTTACTTCCCTTCCGAAGGAAGTCATAGTTAGAATCTTTACCCCCGAAAAAAAGCCATCGGTCCTGGCCGGGATCAAACCCGCGATCTAGGGTTTAGAAGGCAATTATGGCTACCACTACACAAGCAGGACCAACAGGTTGGAGGATAAAATGTCTTTGGAGTTATATAGGAAGTTATTGAAAAATTGGGGAAGAGAGAAGTATGTAGATAATTGTAACAAGGTCTGGTATGGATGCTTACAAGGGTATTATTCCTTAAAGGAGTAAGGAAACGTTATAAGATAGGATGCGTAATGTGTGGGAAAAAAGATAGCGTATTTCATTGTTTATTAAAATGTGAAATTGTAAATAAATGGAGGAATAGTATTTAGAATGATAAAAGGGATAAATTATGTATGATATAACAGCAATTAAAATACTGACAGAGGAGAGAATAAAGAAAATTAATGAGACTGGGAAAGTTTTAGGGAAGGTATACGAGAAATGAAGGAAAGGTATAGGGAAGGAGTTCGAAAACACACAGGAGAGGGGAAGTGGGGAGTTGTAAGGAGGGTTCACATACCATACATGTAACCAGGGGATTAAGATATAGATGAAATAAGTTGAGGTAGAGGAAATTTGC
Organism: Metallyticus violacea; assembly: GCA_030762175.1. Classification (NCBI taxonomy): domain Eukaryota; kingdom Metazoa; phylum Arthropoda; class Insecta; order Mantodea; family Metallyticidae; genus Metallyticus; species Metallyticus violacea. The sequence goes on from CM060831.1 coordinate 113,919,525, forward strand.
AGAGATCAGAAGGTGTAAGAAATTAATTGTAGATAGGTTATTTTGTTTTGTTAAGTCTAATCCTCTGGATGTTCCAGTGAACCGAAGACTATTTAACTAGATGAAATTGTTAAAAATTAAATATATTTAATAGATAAATTAGTGGGAGAAATCTGATATAAAATATTAGGCTTTGATATTGTTTCGAAGAAGGTAGGAGAATTTGTAAAAGAATAATATTTGTATGTAAATCTGCATGTAAATTGGAAATTAGAAGAAAATACTACAGTAAAAAAACAACGAAATATGTTTTAAATATCTTATATTATACAATATTAATTGGAAAAAACATATAAAATATAATTGCAAAATATGTCACTGAATGAAAACTGAAGCAATTGAAGAATTAAGAAGAATTTTTTGAAAGTGAAGCGTCATTATTTTTCATTGTTGCGAACCGACTGCTAATGTCATTAATGAATTCAAGCAATTAAGGTAACTTCTAAAATAGCAACCTTTATCAACATACTAAGAATTTACAGAAAAATACGTGCAATCAATATTATTAAAATTATAGTTGAAAGTTGCATAGTCTTATATTTTCACAACCTCCGAACGATTTCTTCATATATGTTTTTGTGCTTTTCTTCTATGTATGACGGGCTCTTTTTCAGTTATTGGTCTTTTTCACCTTCAATGGTAGTTTCCCTTCAGCATGTGCTACTATACTTTGTAGCTGAGTATTTATATGAGAACGAACATTTCATTATTATGCACCATTTATTGAAATATTTTGCTACACTCAAATATGTCGGTCCTGGTGGTGTAGTGGTAACCATACATGCCTTCTAAACCTAAGGTCGCGGGTTCAAACCCGGCCAATATCGATGGATTTTTTTCGGGCGTAAAAATCCTAAGTATGGCTTCCTTCGGAAGGGAAGTAAAGCCGTGGGTCCCGTGTCGTACATTTACGGCACGAAAAAGAACCTCGAGCCTGAAAGAAGAGGCCTCTGAGCAAAATTTGTCGACCGTTTAACGCCCGGAATTGAAACAGACGCCGATGACCTGAGATGTTAAAGAGCGTCCTTAAATAAAACGAACAAAAAACACTCATATATAGTCAAAAGTAATAATTTTTGTTAAAAGCCCAAAAGTCCTGGACATCCACTCTTTTAAAAAAAATTGTGAAATTCTGTAGATGTTCTTGACCATTTGTATTGCATTGGATTTTCTAGTCATTTTGAATGCGGGAGAAATATTACTATCAAATCTTTTATTAATGTAATCGAAAGGCATAACTTTTGTGTAAAATTCACTGATATAATAAATATTTATTAATAATTAAGCAATAAGAAAATAATTATTAACTCTTTAAAAAGTAGTTAAATTAAATGATTTTTTTATTAAAAAGATGAAGTAATTTCGATTTTATTTTCGATCAAAATTACCCAGAAAAATGCATTATTTTACACGTTCTCAAAGAATAAAAATTACATTAACTTTTTTCATACCAAGATTTGAAATAAACTCCTTGCCCTCTTAGTCAGTATAAGAGTTCTTATTTATTGTTATGGTAATATTTAAAATCGATATCTTGCAAACATGTTGTTTTAGATACCTTTACGTATCAAATTACTAAAAACAATGAATAGATCACGAATTGCGGAGTTCCAAAGAAGTATTTCCCAAACAAGTGAAGTTTGCCTACTTCTATTCGATTGGGTAAAGATGTGACTAGCAACTTATAATGCCCAGATTCTTGAAACATGTCTGGGACACGGAAATGCAGCTTTAACAAGCAAACGGGGATTCGCAGACAAAAACTGGTCACGTAATTTTTCTCCATTAAAAACAATAACACATTTTAATACATTTCATCATGGTGAACAGTCGGTCCTGGTGGTGTAGTGGTAACCAGACTTGCCTTCTAAACCCAAGATCGATGGATTTTTTCGGGCGTAAAAGTCCTAAGTATGGCTTCCTTCGGAAGGGACGTAAAGTCGTGGGTCCCGTGTCGTACATTTACGGCACGATAAAGAACCTCAAGCCTGAAAGAAGAGGCCTCAGAGCAAAATTTGTCGGCCGTTTCACGCCCGGAATTGAAAGAAACGCCGATGACCTGTGATGTTAAAGAAGGTCAGCAAATAAACAAATAAAAAAAACGTGGTGAACCCAAATTTAGCAAAAAAGAAAAGTTCACTCAAATAGCATTTTTGTGTCTCGCCGAGTTAATGTTGGAGAGTTTGGCCTCTCACTTGATAACTAATCATACCTCATAATAAATTGTTTTTAATTATTATTTATTAGCTAATTTATTGATAGTCTGTTCAGTTGTTGTTCTTTTTTTATATTAATACTAAGCGCAAGTATTTGAGAGCTACGTTCTGCCTCATTGTTGTTGTAGCTTCTAGTACACGCAGGGATGTTTGATAGAAATATAGCAATAGTACTAAGTGCTATGTTTTAGTGAAGTAAGACAAAATTTAAATTTAATTTATTAAAACCATAATGAAACTCCCCCCACTGTTACTATTTTAAGATTACAAAGATTCAACGGGGTAAAATTTTAGGAAAGGAACTCAGAGGACTGAATGCTATTTTAAGAAGTTAAAATTTGTTATATTTCTTTATAACACGAAAATTACACACTTATCCGTGTATCCCTCATTGTACTTCATGCATGGTAACTAATTTATTTATTAACGTGCCATTAGACATTAGTTAACAAAGAAAACTTTACATTACCTCCTCTCCACATAAAGTTGCATTATAAAACAATATGTGAAGGCTATGAATAAAGATTATCAAGCCTTTGCTCATTTAAAATAACAAATTTCATACATTATTGAAGCCAGAATTAAAGAAGGTATCTTGGTGGGTCCTCAGATGAAACAGCTATTTCAAGTTCCTTAGTTCAAAAATAAATTGAATGCTCCTTAAAGCAAGACTAAATGCATTTGAAAAAGTGTACAGTCTTCTTGAGAAACATAAAATATGAAAGATAGCGGAAATTGCGGAAAACCTACTATCCTCATGGGATGCAATATGTTTTTTAAGAATTCCGGTTCAAACACTCTTTTTTCGACTTTTCACCGATGATATAGTCGCACTTTCATATGAACAAGTTCAATCTGTAAAAGCATGTAATGATGACCGATGGAATGCTCTTCCACTTAATAATACTTTGTAAAAAAAAAAAAAAAAAAAAAAAAAACACCTTAATCCTAAATTAAAAATGCAATGAGAACGGCATTGAGCAAGTTCCCCTCTCTAATACTGATCTCTACCACTATATTTGTTTTAAATGGAATTAGAGGACATAGCAATCGCTGCGGCTGGTCCGGTTTTCGTGCCGGAAGGAACAAAAGGAGATATTTATGAATTATTTAATTCAATAATATAATTTAATGTATTGCATTGTAATTATAATTGTATTGTATTTATATCATATTACGTCTGATTGTTATGACATTCCTTTAATGTTAATAACCTTTTGTTTTTACAGAAATTATAAATTAGTAAATCAGCAACAAATACTTAATAACTTCATTACGACATTGTACAAAATAAATAATTAAATGCCTAACAAAAATAATTTTAACACATCCCTAAATATGACACAATCTTTCTCAGATTGTGAGGAAAGTTACAAAACACTTCCACCCTGTAAATCTATAAAATATATAGTCTAAAGAAGCCGAAGTTATAAAAAATGAAACGAACATTGAAAAAGTCGTGAATATTCAACAGTTTTAATTACACTGTCATAAATACAATTTGTCATTAAAACATTAATATTTTCTAGAATACCTATCCTACTTATATTTCATAAAATATACTGTTATACTGATTTTAATTACTAGGATATAACTTTCAGTAGCAGATTAGAGGCAAAGCGTTCATTGAGTCTGTATGAAAGGGCCTATTCAAAATTAATGTGTGTTGATTTTTATTGACGTACTAAAATATTTCGTTAATTTCATTAGTACGGTGTTTGTGCAGTAGATAACTGATCACCAATAATACTTCTATAGTCTTGATCTATCACCTTCTGGGATTTTGAGAACATGAAACACAACAGATGAAAGGGATGCAGACGAAATCAATGTTTTGATATTTAAGGTTCCATTGTGATAATATGGAATGATGTAATTTTTTGACAGTGGATAAAATTAATTATTGTAACTTATTGTTTTAATGTTTTTTAAACTTCGTTTTACGTATTTCAGTTTAGACTGTACGACGGACTGTATGATAGTATGATAACTCTTCATTTTAACTGTTTTACCTCTATTTCTCATATTTGTCATCCGCATCTGAACGGGCTGTTCCGACTTATTAAGATTATACAGAAAGGGACGTAAAAGTTTTGTGAATATCAAAATTTCGTTTCAATGTGACTAATGTATTTGTACTGAAAAAGAACAGGAGGATGAGCTTACTTGCAAACAGACTTAAGGATGAGGTCCGAAATTTGTTAAACTTAAAAAAATAGCAGGTGTTGGCGATGACGTCATTACACCGAATGATCATGAGCTCCCCAATGAGGAGTCAAAGAGTTGATTAAGTTGAAGCGAGCGCGTTTGGGAGCACAAGAGCTCATCATAAATTTGAATATTTTGAAGGCCCAGAAACCGCAGGCCCTAGTCTGTGGACCCCATTAGCTCTCACGACCACGTGGAGGCACTTTGAATTTGGTATATAAGTGGAAGACGACGCAACCCCAGAAACAGTAAAGGCAATTCCAGAAGGCATCTCCGATCAGGAAAGTAATTATCAGGATGCAGTCCCAGACACAGTAGAAAGTGAAAGACAAGAGACACACAATGTAGTGTTAGGGCGGTAGATGCAATTTCAAGCAGCGTATGTAGCTCGTGGCGTTAATGTCAATGAGTTAACGAACCAGGTGGCCGACAACAAAGTATCGTGTGAATAAACACTTCTAGGCGTTTAATGAAACAAATTGTTGTGTGATTTGAACCCTTCCATTTCATTTTCCTCCTCCCTTGACTACGAGAGCACAAAAGGTGACTACGGGATGCCTGAAAGAACCGGGGTTCGAATCGGGACCGCCGGGTAGACATCCAAAAACAACTAGATAATCATCATAACTTCAGATCATCAACTTTTAACAGAGTATGTAATTTACTTTACTTTAATAATTAATTACATTATTGATAGTCACCATGTCATAATTGTGAGCTGAAAAGTTGTTACGATCACATTACAAAGTCGTTATCCTGATATATTTAGTATAAATTATCTTTTCCATATGCATGTCCTATATGGAAAGCCACGCTTCGTTACTTAACAGAAGGGATATGATACGTATATAAAACTTTGTATGAAAAATGCAACCTAACAGCGTAAAGCCTAACAACAAAACCTATCTTAATATATAGATGGAACATACAAACGTACGAAATATGGATATGAGCTCTAAAAAGTAATCTAGAGACAAAAAAGCACCGTAACATATTTCTAAATCAAAAAATAAGAAAGACTCAGAAAACAAAGTACTGCTTTCGCGTGTGTGTGTAAATAAATTAGAATAATCAACTGGCATATAAGGACAAAGAAATAGCCCTTGAACTAATGAGATATAAACATGAAATGTTATGCTATATATTATAATACAGACTATCGTGGCAACAAATGAACATATCTTAATTTTCAGCTTTCTATGTCATAAATTGCTTGCAGAGTTACCTGTAACCAGTGCACCTGTAACGTAAGCGTTTTCGCAGCTGAATGATTTGTGGACATGATGGTGCAGTGCAGATGCAATATTTTATACTATATATTCTAGCCAGCGATATTTTCACATCGATTCTGGTTGCAGGAGGAAAAGAGCATGGAGCGTAATCTGTTGTAAAGTTCGCATTATCGAAAGCCGACCGTCAGATTTTCACGTTTGGAGTGTTGCCAACTGGATGAAACTAAAGACTCTACTCCTTTTCTACCAGAAGGTGGTTTTCTTCCCCTGTTCTTGAGGGAGGTAGTAGAGCAGTTTGAGGTTTGTAGTCTTTGATACCGCGTGACATGATTGACAAAAGGGCGAGTGGTAACAAGAAACATTTGTGCCTTCCTTTAAGAGGCGACACAGTTGCCAAAACCAATTCGCGATGGCATGAAGCCAAGAGATATGCGGGCAAAGATGACTTTATTGCTAACTTATCTTTTATTTCCCAATGACATGTTCTTTCGCGCATGATTTGTATTCCTAGCCGAGGTCAGCAAACGTCTAAACGAACTGCCAAAACATTTTCTACTTATAATGTCTTAACATTCAACAACAGAACTTTGACTTATTTTGTTCTATCTCTTGTAAGTGCTTCAATTTTTTGTGGAAGATATTTTACTGTTATGGTGGTAATACAGAAAGTATAAAAGACAGTGTTTCCGAGCTATTTTCAAATACTTTCTCTTGTGGAAACTCTTTCTAGTAAAACCTCAGTATCAACAGTGTATCACAGTATTATCATCATCATATATTTCGCATTGAGTCAAAATTACTTTTTCCTTCTTCATAAATATTATCGTTTCTCTTTCCATTCTTTTCGTAGTCGTCCTCTTGGATTTTCTGTTCCACCAGCTTGATAATTAACCTTTTCAAAGGGACCCGGTTAGTATTCATTCTTAGCAGATGTTCGTACCATTCATTGCTGTCTGTATGCCCCAGTGGTATTTAGTACATTTTGTATACTATTTAACTCTAAGTTCTCTTGGTATTTTTTGTTATAATAAACCCTATCGTGAATCACCACGTTCGCCGATTCGATTTTATTTTTCTTTCTCTTTTGTCATTGTCCAATTTTCAGAACCATAAAACAAAACAAATTCAGAATAGCAATACTTTAAAGGCATTTAATTAATATTCTTTCCTAGTTTTTCTTATTAATATTTGTTTTATACTTCCTAATAATGTAAGAATTTATACAATTGTTTCATCGTTCTTAATTTGGTAAGTTGTGTAATTATTAAAACTGAGTACTAGTTCTCAAATAACGTCATCAATGACAATTTTGACTTTAAAGGAGTCCATTCTTTAAATCCTAAACTTTTCTTTTCTTAGATATTCAGGATTTTTTTGTATAATTTAAAAATCATTAAGTGTAAATGTTCTTCAGAATTTATGAGAATATTTAAATCATATGCGAAACGTTTATAGAGTATCCTCGTAAATAAATCCTAAATCTATATGTATTATTACAAGGCTCCCCACTTACATGCTTTGTATAATTCTTGCTGCATTTTTGGTACTCATTTTACGAGTATTATGTCCCAAAGCTGTATTCTTCTAACTGTATCGAATACCTTTTCCAAGTAAGTAACCACAGTATGGACCCCAACTTGCACCTAATCACGTATCAGCCATAACACGATCTCATTACTGTCCTGGGCCATATGACCGTGTTAAAGCATTGCTTGCGGTATCATTCATAGCTAATCATCTGAATCAGGGACTTGGAGAAGCTATGCCAATGATGGTTCGTCCAAGATTTGGTATGCCTAGCTAATAACGTGGGCGAAGATGCTGAAAAGTAATATTTTTTTACGTTCTAAACATATATTGAATTGAGCATTGTACCTGATAGACTCTGATGTAGGTTTCAAACTCCTATGGCCAGAGGGTTGTGAACTATAGCGAGAAACATGGCTGCATGTAACAATACTGTGACACTGCGCCCGGAGCAGCAAGCGATGATCCGAGTTTCTAACCGCAGCCAATTTGCTCCCAATTAACATTCATCGGCAAATGAAGGCCGTTTAGAGGAGCGGATATGTAGACATAACACTACATAGTGTGGAGCTGCTTGGCTGATAAGAAAATCCCAGTGGGAGAGCTCTCAGCTTGTGTGACAAAGAACGGAGTAAAAGGTCGCGTGCCGTAACTGATGAAGCTCATCGGAATAGTGTTGATGAACTCCTTAGAGGGAACCATTGCATAACTCAGGCAGAGCTTTCAATCAAGTGTGGCATATCAAGGGAAGGAGAAATCGAAGCTAGTTCTAGGATACCGAATATTTTGTGCACGGTGAGTACCCCGAATGCTCACTCCTGACGTGGAACGTCTGTCTTCAAAGATAACTCACATAACTTCAGTTCATTCTGAAGGTGCAGTGAAAACAGAATTGAGATTATGGTTTCATCGTCAAGATCAGCAATTCTGCATAAAGAAACTGCAATTAAGAACAAAAGTAATTATTTGGATATGAAAAATGAAATTCTGGAATGTTTCGTGCCTTTCTTTTAATTAGAATGTATTTAACCTTTTTTAAAAAATATATAAATATAAGGCTTTAGATAGGTGAACTCTTGAGGCATCTCCTTCAAAGACCCAACACCGCTCTCCATCATTTGCAGTGATACAAACTCTGGTATTAATAATGTACTTTTCGTTCAGATATGGTCCATGTCTTGCAGTTTTAAAAAATGAGTTAAGGATTTCTTGTTACGCAGGCAGCACAATAAACACATTTAGATTGCTTACAATATCCTATACGTTGTTTGAATAGTATGCTCAATAAAACAACTGTTACATTTGAATAAGATGGCATTTCAATGAACAATACTATATCTTTTCTTGTCTAATTGTTTTATTAAACATACAAAATTTAAAGAGTAACAACCTTCAACCTTGAATGTTTACTTCAGGTGAGTTTAATGTTAACTAAGTGCTACGTTTATCATTGTAAGTATATTTGAAAATATCTCCATGTAGCAATTATGACAGAAACGATAAGGCGTTAGGAATTGTATTTCGTAGAATTCCGAAAGCAGAAAAGTTATTAAAGTAGATTAGAAAAAAATCAAATGTATTATAAAACTGATTGAGTATAAACTTTGCGTTAAGAAAATATGTAACTTACATCTGACATCAAGTTATTCTGAAGAAAAAAGCTCAGTCCTAGAAGATAAAGATAAAGATAGCCTATTGTGTAAGGGCAAAGGCCTCCTAACAAGTAGAGAAAACTCGTTTTTTCCTAACGTAGTGAGCTATTCCATGCCAGTTGTTTGTAAACTGTTTAATACTCTCTGACTGATTTGTTCTTTGGTTACTGCATTTCTCACTGCACTATTTGCATCCTTTTATTCTCTTCCTCTTGCTACTCTTGACCTGGACCTGCATGTTCCTTGAAGAGGTCTGTCCATCTTCTGGGTCTGCCTTGTGTCCTTTTTCCTTTCCGGGGATCCACATGGAGATCTTGTAGGAGCGTCTTTTGTCCTGCATTCTTGCGACGTGACCGCCCCATTGCCATTTGCTTCTTGTAGCTATTTGTGCGATGTCTGTTGTCTGAGATAACTGATTTATTAATACTATAGGCATTTTGTCCTTCAAGGTTATTCCCAGGATCTTGCATTTTTCTTTGACATTGGCATACTTGGCATATTTATCTGCTTACTAGTGTAAGCGGATAATTACATGTTTTTATGTTAACTTGGTGCCTCAGGTGGTTAGAGCGTAGTGCTACCAAATGGAAAGTTTTTTTTTTTTTTGATTGATTTATTTATGGACGCTCTTTAACAGCTCAGGTCATCAGCGTCCCATTCAACTCAGGGCGTGAAACGGCCGACAAAGTTTGCTCAGAGGCCTCTCTTTAAGGCTTGAGGTTCTTTTTCGTACCGTAAATGTACGACACGGGACCCACAGCTTTACTTCCCTTCCTAAGGAAGCCATACTTAGGATTTTTACGCCCGAAAAAATCCATCGGTCCTGGCCGGGTTCGAACCCGCGATCTTGGAAATGGAAGGTAATGAATTGGTTTCCTCCATGGACAATTTTTTTTTATTTTAATCTTCATAATTTGTCTACGCTTTTCTTACTATAATAAATGCTTAGCTTAGCTTAAGTTAAAAAAACTTCAATTAGATTTTTAAAAAAATTGCAAAACCTTTACTGTTAATGCATAAGTTGCAAAATGGTTTGGTTTTGTTAGGTTAGTTAGCTTAAGTTTAAAAAAATCACAACTTATAATGTTAAAGCCACATACTTTTTCCCGTATCAATTATTTCCTTTGCGTTTCCCATTTCCTTTCGCTGTATATTGAATGTGATTAACTATTAACATGCTTCGTACAAAGTTACTTTTTGGCGTACGATTACTTGTTTCTTTGCGTTACGAATGTTATATCCGCCTGTATTTGTTAAACTCACATGTCAATTTCTCCACATTGATGCATCCATTCCTTCATATTGGCTCGGTTTTCTCTGCTGCCCTCCGCTGGCGTTCGTGAAAGGAGGCGTGACTAATGCAAGAAGCCCTGCTTAATGTAAGGATAAGTTGACTTGGCTTGTTAACGGGGACTGACTCTGGCGAGAGAGGTGAGCGAGTCAAGATGAACAACTGCTCTCCCTGGCATTAGACAGTGTCTTACAAGTAACATTTGAAATCGTAATAAGAAGGAAATGGAGAATATACAAGGCTACAGTAGTAAGCAACTCAGCTCAATGATAAATTTATTCTGTACTTGTGTTCCTTGTCCCTTATATAGATTTTAACTTAGGATGTTAGGAATTTTTAGGGTTTAAAATCAAGAGCGTGCCCCTTGTGTACAACATCATGCCAAGTTGAAAAGAATAATGTAATAGCGAGATTTATGCCAGAGGTTGTAACAATATATAATGGTAGAACATTGCTAGTTAGTTTCAATTCCTGAATGGCATGTATAATGCTACATTTGACTAATAAGCTGTGATAATAAAATGCTTTCGTTTTTAAAGATTGAATTTAATTCCGAGAATATAATTTAGATACATTTTAAATGAAGAAGTTTAATTATTAGGTGTGTTCCCTCTTTATAATCTCGATATATCAGGTTTATTAGGACACTTTGCACACTGAGTTCTGAATGTGCGTTTGTTTTATGTTTCGTTTTTTAGATAAATTAATGCAGAGAACGACCTTTCTCACGTAAACTTAAGGAAAAGCATTAATATATTTGCTGAACAGACCATGCATTCGCTGCTGAAAGCTGTATGCTGTTGTAGGGAACTAGAAGATACATATAAACTTGATCCGTCATTTTTACCCTCGCCGGAACAAACAGTATCCTTCATTTTGATTCTAATTTACTTTGGAGCGGTTTTATGGGTCGACGTTGTTGTTGGATATACCCAAGGGTCCCACTTCATACCCTGGGTCTTTCACGGGCCCGAAGTTGCCCTTTGTGCGCTCGTAGTCAAGGTAGGAGGGAGATGGAAGGAGGAGGTTCAAATCACACGACAATTTGTTTTATTAGACGCCTAAAAGTGTTTATTCACACGACACTTTGTTGTCGGCCACCTGGTTCGTTACCTCTATGACTTTAACGCCACGAGCTACATACGCTGCTTGAAATTGGATCTATGGGCCTCTTGTTTACACTTTCCTACTGTATCTGGGACTGCGTCCTGGTAATCATTGTACTGTGCTGTTTGGAGATGCCTTCTGGAAATGCCTTTACTGCCCGGTACTGATGAAGAAGATGAAGAATTTGAAGATGCCTGGGACTGCGTGAGTTTCCACGTATATACAAAATTCAAATTGTCTCCATATGGTCGTGAGAGCTAACGAGATCCGCAGCCTAGAGCCCATGGAATCTGAGTCTTCAAAATATTAAAATATTATTGTTCAGTTCTTTTGCTTCTAAAAGTGCTCACTTTAAATCCATCAACTCTTTAACTCCTTGTTAGGGTGCTCTTGATCATTCGCTATAATGAGGTCAACGCCAACTTCTGTTCCCTTTCTAATTTTAAGGAATATCCGAGCATCTCCAGCAACTAAAGATACAAAGGACGGTGATGCATACTTAGCTTTGTTAAAACAGAGATACTAATAGCTCAAGCCAATATCAGTGAGAGCACAAAACATTACAATAGGCAGCCTTTTTCCTCTCGTCAAAGAGTTATAGGTCCAGGTAGCCATGAATACACATGAAATGTTCCTGGTAGTTACTACAGACTATATAATAATTAATAATTATTATTATTTAAATTATATAAATACATTCACTCTTGGGAATGCGTGGGTGTGAGGACCTGTCACAACTATGAGTCAAAAATTACGTACATATCCTCATAGTTAATTGTTTGTATCTACATATTTAAGAATAAATGTAGTTAACAGTACTCCAAGCTCCAAGGATTTCCTGGGAGTCTGGAGAACCACATATTGAGAGCCTCTGGTTTAGTTCATATACGCTGATACGTGGACACTTATAAAGAAGTGTTAAATAACGTTTTACTTTAATTATGTGTTTAGGGCCAATTAATACAGAATAACCGACAGATGAATAATGTGCGCACAAGAAAGCATTCTTACAAACATTCGAAATTTAACATTTCGAGAAAAGAAAAGAGAATAGATAAAACCGTTTCTTAATTCTGTTCAGTCCGTAATTCGCTCCAAATCTTATCAGCCATATTGGAATTCGTTTATCTCTGCTGTAGTAATTACAGAATTAAATTGAAACTAATCCGCTCTTGTCAGTCCCACCAGAAGTGTTTCACCCGAAGAAAAGTTAATAAAATGATTCTATAAAACGCCAAGGGAAGCCCCCGGTGAGAGATCGTAGACACCCAACAAATTAAATCACATGGTAAAGGAATAAAGTTTTAATGATGGCCGGCAGAGGTAGTAACTGTCTGTAAAAGCCGCGATGAGGGGAGGTGGCTGTTCATAAAACAAATTACGACCCTCGTTCCTGCCCTGGTGGACTGATAAAGAACTAACTGCAGTGTATCCAATCTTCTGCAACACTATCGCTCTTCTACTTCTAAAGAACTTTCCCAGCACCTCCAGTGGTTTTAAGTTCAATTAAACTGGCCGGTGCTGCTCTACCAAATTGAGCTCTAATTGTACCCTAAACCTTAGAAAAAATAAATAAATATATAAAATAAACACGATAGAGTTTTTATAGCTTGCAACCTCAAAAATCAAGACAAAACTTAAAAATACGCATGAAGACATTTACCCTTCGTCATGTAAACGAAATAATATACGATGACTTCTTCAAAACAATATTTTCAAAGTATTAAATTTGGAAAAATTCAGATATTTGTCCACTTAACAGCAAATGAAATAAGATATACATCCTGTTTAGCTTAAAATTTCTAAAACGAATAGTAGCATCAAAAGAGCCTATCCATTAATTTTGACGTTTGAAATATTTATTCATATTACCAATGGTTTCATTAAAGGTATTTTACTTTAGGATATTTAAAAAAAGAAAATATAAACTCATCTAGTTCTTCGTTTGACTCCATAAGGAGGCGAATTCATGTTACTAATTCTATTGAAATTTTCCTAATGTACTCATTACGGTCTATTTCAAATTGGTGGCACTATGCAACAAGATAAGAGAAACTGGCGAATCAGTTTCTACAAGGCCATAAACTTTCCAATTATGGATAAATTTCTGTTTGTCCAAAACAATTGAACTGTTGAACTTTCTATTGAATATCAGATAATAAAAATATCTGTGTGTTTTATAATTAACCACCAAGCTTTTGGCTTCATTACGGGCAGAGGAAGTGAGTTAGAGAAGCTTGTTTAGAAAGAATGGAGGAGAAATATAATAAATTTTCAGAGGGGTAATTGGTGTAGTAGATAATGGGTGAAGTGGAGTGAAGTGTAGTGGTGAAAAATGTAAGAATAGTTTTAAACCTGTAATAATACGAGTATAAAGGATAAATAAACAAATGCAATAGAGAAGTGTAAAGTGGAGTGGAGTAGCGAAAGGAAAAATTTAATAGGACATAAAACAGTATTGTATATATAGAATGAGAGGAGGGTGAAGTGATTCTGGAAAAAGTGTATGGCGAAAGAGTGAGGAAGAAGAAGAATAGGAAGATAAAGAGGAAGTAAAATAAAATACAATAAAATTGTTCTAGTAATTATTATAATTAGAACTAATATTGTTTGTGATAATATTATTGCTATTGTTAACGATGTTAAACTAATGAACTGGAAGGGCAAATGCTGCATTCATAAATGTTAATTAGATTTGCAAACAGAGACGATAATCAGTGTTTTAAAATAACTAAATATAGGAGAGAAATGTAACATTTACACCAATTTATTTATAAAGATGATATAATATAGGAAACAATACGATACAATGTGGAAAATAAAGAAACATATATACGATCAATAAATATTAAATATATAGTTTTATACAAATATAAACAGGAGTAAACATATAAGTAGTAAAGTAAAAGTATGTAAGAAATGTACTGGTCACCAGTACAGTTTCTACCGTATACCGGTGAATAGTAGTTTATTAATTTAGAGTTAAAGTTTAAGTGAAGTAGTAGCTGATTTCCAGCAATTAGAAAGCAGTTGAAGGGAATATAATTTTGTTATTTATCAAATTTGTTATTTTTATTATTTTTGTAAATTTCTAATTGTAACCTAGGCATAAGTATCATCTGGAAAATAATAATGTAAGAATGTAATTTGGTAATTTAGAAATAGAGTGTAAGAGTTTGCAATACACGTCCCGGTGTAGGAAACAAGGTACCGGGATGGAGTATTTAAGAGATTTACTATTGTTATTATTATGTGCAGCTCGTGTACTATCTTCAGAAGAGCAGAACCATTACTGGGGCTTCGCTACTGGAACATCTGAAGGATACTATTCAGGCTATACGTCCACACCTTGCTAAATAAAAAAGTTCTCTTTCATCACGATAATGTGCTCTGACACACGTCTGCGATTATCGCTACAAAACTCCATAACCTTCGCTTCCAAGTGCCAAGTGCGAATGTGGAGACATTCGCCATATTCGCCGGATTTGGCTCCCAGCGATTACGTTTTGTTCCCAAATCTTAAGAAATGGCTCGGTGGACGAAGAGTCACATCAAATGATGAGGTTGAATCTGGGACAGGTGTAGATGGACAAATTTTATTTTATGAGGGTGGAAAATCATTGGACTAAATAGATTTCTTTATAAGATGATTCTGTTGGAAAAAATTGAGTGACTTTTCCTTCGTAGTACCGCTCGACTCATAACGGCCGGCATGCTGTTAAGTTGTAACTAACTTTAAGACTAAAACATGCACATTTATCACTATCATCAAGCACAAAGCTGCTTCCATACACGTCGTGCATGGTCTTATGAAATTAACCATTGCCTCTGCAGATCATTCATAGAAATGGAAGAAATTTCTTCACGAATGTTATTTTTTTTAGTTCATTTAACATGTGTGGTTTTATTTTGTACATTTTTCCTTTAATGTCCTCCAGAGATAATAACCCCAGAGCATTAAATCGAGGAACTAAGGATGCCATATGTTGTTGGTGATGAATCTATTGTCCAATATCTCATGAATTGAATGCAAGGAGACGTGACCTGGGTGTGCCCTGACACAGTCCTGTTGAAAAACCCCGAACTTACGTTTCCTCACAGTTGATTCAAGGAAAAAGTATTGCAAAGTGCCCTGCACTATCTATCTCTATAAAAAAAAATCAATCGTATTATTTTCTTACCGCTAATGGTGCAATATGCTACTATCTTGTGATCATGCAGGGATTCCTAGTAAAGTATATTTCTAAACTCTAATAGTTGCTGCTTTGTGAATTAACATACCCACTTAGGTTGAACCAAGATTCGTCCGTAAAGATAATTAGGTTAGGGTCCATTTCTCTCTCATGCACAAAAAAAAAAAAACATATTAACGTAATTAATATACTGTATTACTTCGTCAACTTAACACACTATTACACAAAACACAAGAACACGTCCGTACGTTCCTAGAATTAAACTCCTACTGACCTCCCTCCGGCTTCCTGGCTGGCATTCATGCGTGGGAAAAATCACCCAGTATTATATAAACCTAAACTTCAGAATTTTTATAATGCAACTATCGAAGTCCTAATTCCCACTTAAGTTGCAAATTATTTGCTTATGACTTTTAATATTAGCTTATAAAACATGACTGAAAATCAGGCCGCGATGTACGGCAGTATTTTTATTAATATTAAAATTATACAACTATGGAACCTTTCTAGGTAAAAAATCCGTATTTTAGAACTAAATGATTTATGAACACTCTTGCTAATGATCATATTTCAAAAACAAAATAGAAATATTGCTGACTGAAAAATGTTAAAAAACATCATATAAAATACTGTATAATCATGAGATAGAAATCATAAATCAGTCAGAAGTAAATATTACTGGAATATCATAAAATAGAGAGCAAAAATTGGTAAGGGAAATGACAAAACGATGAATGAAAGGAAGGAGGATAATGAAAAATAATGTACGTAGTGTACAAAACAGTAAATGTAACTGGAACCAGCATGCCAGTATTTAACTTCACAATAATAATCTCGCACATTCAAATACAAAAACACACCACTAACTTCCAGAGATTGCATGTTAGAGACAAAGGAAGGAGGGTATTTCGGTACTTCAATGTACGCCTTCAGTGTGGAAGAAAGGAATGAGTTGAGAGAGATGTTAGGCGGCCAGGATCCATGGCGTACACTGTGGTAATGTTTTCCTATATATATGCCAAAATGTATACACACTTTCATAGTAGGTATCTATTTAATATATTTCAAAGTTGGACCGAAAAACAACAGTAATGTGTAGTATGATGTTCTGTAACAGATGTGACTCACATACACTATGATAGCGTTGCTATATGACAGGTAAATCAACAATGAACAAATGAAGCCAAGATTATAGTATGATGTTCTGTAAACAGATGTGGGTCACATTACGTAATGCTAGCGTTGGTACAACAAAATGGAGCCAAGATTCATGCTTTAGCGTTGATAGTTGATCTCCTTTAAGGCACATTTCTTCACAACTTCCTTTGCAACAAGAGCCGTGTGCACAGATTTGCTGTCGTGAAGAAGACGCACACCACCACTCAGTTTTCCTCGTCTTTTCTCTTTGCTGGAAACACGTAGTCTGTGCAGTAGGATAGCGTAGTACTCTCCACTTACTGTGGTGTTCCTCTTCTTGAAGTCAATGAACAGTGTTCCTCCACAGTCCCAAAAGATTGTGGCCATGATCTTCTTGGTTGACTGAGTGACGTTGGCCTTTAGAGGCGGTGCTTCGCCAGGTTTACGCCACTTCATTGTTTCTCTTTTGGATAAGGGATCATAGTAGAGGACCATAGTTTCATCTCCTGTAACGTAACAATGGTTTGCAGAACTGCTCTCTCGTTGCCACGTCAGAGCTCCAAAAATGTCTGACAACGGATGACTCGATGTTGCTTTTGGATTGAGGAAAGAAGTCTAGGCACTAAACTTATTCATGTTTAAATGTTCATGAATAATTTGAAGGACTGTTGTTTCAGAAAGGCCATTCCTTGCTACTATTTCTGTAACTTTGAGCCGCCGGTCATCCATAATTTCTCCTTGCAAAAGAGCGAAGTTTTCAGGCGCGAGCACCTCCAAGGGCCGACCTGCACAATGTTCGTCTTCAATGTTTTCCCGACCCATTCGAAAAGGTTTGGCCCATTCTTTTACGGTAGAATATGACGGGGATGTTTCCCCATATACACCGTCCAGTTGCTGTTTAATTTCATTTGGAATAAGTCCTTCTTTTGTGAAACTTAATGACAGCTCGAAATTCCATTTTGAACATGTCAGAATGTTCTACACATAGCCTTCTTTATGCAACTATATCTGAACAAATGAACACAGCGGAGCGGAAGTTAGACCATGACACCGGAAAAGGATTTTGTGCAGACGAGGCCGTAAACTTATAGGCGTGCACGTGGACAGCTGACAGAGATAATGACCGTCACAGGATTGGTAGGAATGGAGATATAACTTTCATTACTTCAATCATGCTGAAGTCTGATTATTTGTATCTGTCTCCAATGGGGGCATCTCCAAGAGAAAGGGAGACACCGGGGGATGAAGTACGAACATAAGAGCACCTCGAAGCCGGCAGAGCGCCACTCTAATGAGTCCCATCCCCTCAGAATGATCGCTTCCGCACCAGACGCACAGTCCATAAGGATGACCGACCACAAGAGATTTGAACACTTCCCCAAGCGTTAATGCCTGCTCAGATACGACACTCTTCTTTCTCATTAGACACGGGCTGCTGCAGCCTCATTGTAATTGAGTATCATTTCAAGATGTGTAATCTTGCAAACCGACACCTTTTATTTCATATCCAAAAATAAATAAATAAATAAAACTAACCATTTAAAAACAAACAGCACAACAATATCACGTTGTGATGATGCAATTGGCAGCAACAGTAACAGGTTTTAAAAGGTTATATAAGGCTGAAAAATAAGTGTGAATAACAGAGAAGTAAATTTCTTTTTAATAAGAAACATGTCCAATTTTTACTGTACTTTACACAGAACATTTTTTTTAAATGTACCAGTTATCAACATTTCCTTAACAACAGCTCAAAAAAGGGAAAATAACACTATACGTTTATGTTCCACTCATTACGAAAATGTCAGTCTGTATAAGAAGAGTCATAGGTTCCTTCCGCCTAGTGTGTATATATATATATATATATATATATATATATATATATATATCAAACCTCATTACCATATTTACCTATCAGCCTTAATCACTTTAGTCCCGTTTCTCTATAGGTTTTCCATTTTTTTCAGACATGTGGATTTAACAGATCACAAAATGTGCGCGAGTAACTTTTTAAAAATATTTTGTGTGAAAAATACCTACCTACTTTATACTGATTTGCATCTAATTTGCATACAGTGAGGGAAATTTCTAAATTAAAATTCATCTGCAATACCGCAAAGAATATTTTGAAAATTTGGAAAATTCTAGCAGCTAAAAATGGTGCTATTATTAATAAATATATTTAATTCACTTTTTATTATAAATGCATGACAGCTTTTTTCGCTGTTTGTGAATTTCTTGCGATTACATTTAATGGAGAGATCTCATATCAATAAAAATGATGCAAAAGGCTCTTTGAAGGAGATGTTTCACTACATATTGTTCACAATTAACCTCTTTCGAACTGTTTACGATTTAAAAATAACTTTTTAACTCAACGTAAATAACTCTGAGGAATTTGCTTGGCACATTTAGAAACCAATATCGTGACTTTAAACAAAAATGGGAGTCCTTAAAAACTATATCTCGCCTCGGCCTGCCAGACACAATAGTTACACATAATGGCGTGAGCAGAATAGTAAAATATGATCCTAGAATTCGCTTTCTTGAGTATGAGAGAAATCCAGTTATAAATTCAACGGTAGCATGAGCGTATTGACCGATATAAGTTTATGCTGAAGTCGATGGAGGCGAAATTTATGTTGTCATGACGAATTCTGGATTTTCCATTATGATCCATAAACTAGACAGAAGTATTGAAACAATTACTTTGAAGATTTTAACTGATTGGTTGTTGATTAGGCAAAAAAAAAAACTAGTAATGTCATAAATTACGTCAGATAAAACAGATTTAAAAGCCAAGAGATTCTTTCATAATCATCTTTACGCATGTCGTATTATAACAGAACATTTAATTATGTTCCAAGGTTTCATGTACAGGAGTACTTTGAACATAGGACATAGAATATGTCAGGTTTCGCATTATAGCGTATATTATTTAAAAGTATATTCATTTGAAAGTATATATATATATATATATATATATATATATATATATATATGTGTGTGTGTGTGTGTGTGTATAATTATTCTTGTATTACAAGAAATGTATATGAAGCATTTGTCATATTTCAATGTAAGAAATGCCTTAAAAAGTAGGAAACACAGGTTATATCTATTAAAATATTAAGTATACCTTTGCAGCACCCTATCAAAATGTATGCAAATTTTGATTAATATTATATGAAATAAAATATTGTTTCATTAATAAGTTCTTCTACAGAATAATAGACCGTATTGCATAGTTATTTTGTCAAAGTATATTTGTATTTTAGTTGATCAGCACGTTGAAAAAACTTGGGAGATCATTAAATATTGGAAAGGAAGCACCAGACTTGAAAAAATCAGGTTATGGTTGGTATTCGAACCACGGATCTTCAGCCTTCCGCATTAACCAACTAAGCTATCGCGTCCTTCTGCAAGCATAGAACCCAAATGTCATCTGATTCTATGATATATCCCGGCTAGTATGAAGAAAATATTTCTAAATATAAATTAACCCCTATACACTTGGTAGTTATACTAGACCTCTGGGTAAAATGTACTGGTAGAATTACGGGTCACCTCTTAAGGAATAAAGATCTCCCACAAGAGAAAACCTTAAGGAGGTTTCCGAGATATCTAGAATCAGAAGAGAGAGGTACGGTTCTGTGTTTGGGAAAGACACGGTAATGCAGTTGATTAGAGCACCCGCACGGAAGTTGAAGATGCGTGTTTCGATTCCCGGCAATGGCCTGCATTTTTCAAGTTTTATTCTTTCTTTCCAACTAATGTACTACACACAGCGAGTGTGAAATAATTATTTCTATATATGAACATTAAATAATCGAAAGCATTAATAATGAACAACTTTTTGAAATCAAAATGAATAAGCAATTGATGTTTGAAGAATTGTTCTTATCCTAGTATTAGTACATTTTCCATAAAATATTCTTGATTTTAAAATAAAAAGATTTTATTTTTAAGGTTTTTAATAAAAATTTTTTTCACGAGCAAAAATCAAAATATTCATTTTTACAATACAATCTTATATGAAGTTTTGTCATTAGCATCATAAATTATTGGAATTACCCTATTTTTTGTAATATAACTTTTTAAGAGAATTGCAACAAAATATTGATCCTTATTTCATAATTAAATATAAATAAGCATAATAACAGTTTAGTATAGATCTGGAGCTGAAATGTGATAATGCTTTGAGGGTTTAATTTTAATTCCTTGAAGTGATTTACAGAAACTTTATGAGAACTACAAGGCAATAAGTAATAGTATGATAATCTCAAATCAATACGTATTAAAATATTTATATCCAGTAAAGGGGTAAAGAATTTATTTTATTATAATTATGCAATGTATTTTTTATTTATAGAGACAAGGGCCTCTAAAATATAATGATGTATTACAACCAGAAAATCTTTTTCAATAAAGAGAGGCAATAATGATATGTGTGTTTTAAGAAGATATAAACCGCATATTTAAATAAATATAGAGTATATATAATAGAGATTTCCTCCAAAACAGTAGGATATATAATAAAATATTGTATATTAAAGAATTAAAACAATATATTGTTTATAAAGGTGTCTCAAATTAAAATTATCTTAAATAAAAGACGTTGTCTAAATAAATTCCTAATAATTTGTCACAGCTTTTATTCTCTTTTCAGAATAAAATTTATCTTCTTATTTTTCCATATTAATTAAAATTTTGTTGGTTTTCAATACAGGAAGCATAAATATATTCAAGTTAATAATGTGGATTCGTTTCAGGCAAAAAATAAAGCAAATATAATATAATTAAACGGAATATACATTTAGGGTAGTTACTTGTTGTTGTAGTCACAACTTAAACATTTTTTTAAAGAATATATGCTACCAAAAAAAGTGAGGGGGGAGTGGAGCAAAGTATTTGAAAATGTCCCATTATTTACAAAAGGAACTCAGTTTTCACACAAAACTCTGAAACGATACAAGACCTGGAAGGGGCTACAACCAAGGTCAAAGACAACATATATGCAGCATTTGACAGCAACATTACAGCAAGAACAGTGGACTTCTTGAGCGAAGAAAGTGTCAAAGTGGTAACAATGCACCTCATTCTCCAATGCTGCGCTCTTGTGATTATATATATATATTCCCGAAAGTGCAAGCAAAGTTGCTTGTGCGTTGATTTCTTAGGATATGATGCTATTTCTATTTGAGACTATGGACAGTATGAAAGGACAGACGTGTCGAGAAACATTTTTCAGTAGGGTAAAGTCAAAAGTTTCTTCATTATTTATCACACTAATTACAATTCGTTTATAAAAATTTGGTTCTCGATAATTTAAAATTAAGATTTTAATGTAAAAGAATTTAAAATGTTTATTTGTTTATTATAAAATACGGAAAAATTTCTCAATATGTTTGAAATGTGCACTTTTATGCTGTAAAACATTTATGATTTACGATTTACTAAAATAGAGAAGAGCATTAGAAATAGTTCCCTTTATTCACATAAAGAGTCCCTTTTATAATAACTTTTTTACCTTTGTGCTGAAAAATGATTTGCTTGGCCTAAAGCTTGATTTTACATTCAGCATTCCTTCAACCCACAATTTAATCCGAACACCTTAACTCTACGTAAAAAAAGTAATTAATTAATTAATGCATGCATCACTACAGCAGAGAGAGGAAAAAAAAATAAATGTATTAGTTGATGGTCACTATTGTAACGCAGTGCACTGTCAACTGAATCCCGAACAATCTTGCACAGATATTTCAAACGTGCTAATTAAGTTTCTACCACCATTATATGCTGCGATAGGCATTATGTTCTGTTGTTTACCATCCGTGAACTTATATCCATGCATGTGTATTCGTCTACTTCTACAATGCCAGCGTAGTTTGTGTTATAAAAGTTAAAACTGCGAAACATAACCAAATGAATTTGAATAAAACATGAAATATTAAAACCTGATTTATGTATTTACTAAACATTTTATTAAAATATGTATTCACCTATTTTTATTGAAAATAATAATTTAAATTAATAACTGAATTGATTTTAAAATATACATCCTTAGGTAAAAAAAATGGAAGGTCAAATAGTGGAAGAACGTCCCACAAACTCATAAATTAATTGAAATTAGTGCCATTATAACACAAAATTAACCTTCCAGCATGTTTTTCAATTTATAAAAGGAAAAACAGCAATTTCCCACAGAAATGCAATACAGAAACTTCAGTATATAATCCAGCAGATAAAGTTTTACACTCTGAAAGGCATAAATATTTTTAAGGGCATTCATTAAAATTTGGCTTTCTGTAAAGTCGGCATAACCGCGATATTATTTTTCAATGACTTTACGAAAACACGGCGCTACTCTGAAATATTAACTTACAAACATTCGAAACACCCACGGTTATTAAGAACTCAATCAGATTTTACAACTGCAACTCCCTTGTCGGCTGAATGCTTTCCAAAAGCTATTTAGCAGTAAAAAATGCAAACACACATCCTCCGTTACCCTCGCTTTCTGATCTAAGATACCATTAGCGTGGCTAAAAACGTTTTCTTTTTATTTCGCTAGAAGGGAAAGATGGGAGAGAGAAAAAAAGAATTCTTGCAGAATTCCGTTCCTGATTGGAAGAAATATAAAGCTCATTCAATTCCCGTAAGATATCAGAAATCAGGAAATCTAGTAGAAAAAAGGTTGTTTTTGAGATTCAAAACTTTCACACTTAGAGCTACCAGAGTGTTTTTTAAGGCAACTTCATTAACATAAATGTTGAAAATTGCAAAACCAAACTTGAGAACTCATGAGAAACAAGAGTTGACTTGTCGGTAGGGCTTATATCATCTTATGTTGGTTTGTGATAATCAGCTAATAATCAAAAGTGATCGACTATTATCAGTGAACAAGAATTATTTATCAATTGTCGGTTGGGATCTACGAGTGGAGAGTTGCGATCAGTGGTAATCAGAGGCAGGGAGAAGCAGCTATTATAATCAATCAGTCAATCAGTTGTGATCATTACTTGTCAGAGTATGAAGATCGTGGTAGAATGAAATAGGGAAATCTTAGAACAATCCTCAAGTAACTACGGACAGTCCGACGTATAGAAATAAGGGAATAATCAATGAATAAATAATGTCAACTGAGAATGTTTGCGTTTCTGTAGTCTTCTAAATATCCTGCCCTTCCCTCTGACAAACGAGTCACAAAAGTAGTTTCCCTCATTCAATATTTCTAAAACAGCACCAAAGGGGCTTCCAATTAATTAATCACTTAATCTCCCACTCTCCGTAACCACCGATACATCCAAAAACGGCCCATATAGTAGTTTTAAAAATGTAATTATTTCTTTGTTTTATCTGATATGGAATATATTTTAGCTGTATTTTATTTTAAGGATTTAAATTTGGATATTATTCATTAAGAAATTTAAAAATATTTATCTTTTATTTTCTACTACTAAAATTATGTTGCTATCCTAAGGTAATATAATCTTATAATAATTAATAACAATAATATGGATATGTTCTCTAATACCATATATTCAATAAAATAAATAAGTTAACTTAGAGAGAGGTACATGGTTCTGTGTTTGGGAAAGACACGGTAATGCAGTTGATTAGAGCGCCCGCACGGAAGGTTGAAGATGCGTGTTTCGATTCCCGGATATGACCTGAATTTTTCAAGTCTTATTCTTTCTTTCCAACTAATGTACTACACGCAGCGAGTGTGAAAGAATTATTTCTATATACGAACATTAAATAATCGAAAGCATCAATAATGAACAACTTTTTGAAATCAAAATGAATAAGCAATTGATGTATGAAGAATTATTCTTATCCTAGTATTAGTACATTTTCCATAAAATATTCTTTATTTTAAAATAAAAAAGTATATATTCACGAGAAAAAATCAAAATATTCATTTTTTACAATACAATCTTATATGAAGTTTTGTCATTAGCATCATAAATTATTGGAATTACCCTATTTTTTGTAATATAATTTTTCAAGAGATTGCAACAAAATATTGATCCTTATTTCATAATTAAATATATGTTTAGTTTAAAATAAATGGCATGGGATCGGCGATTGCATAATTGCTTCGAACCTTCTTATATATTTTGTTACAGTTAAAGATTTACAGATTTCATTGAGTATGAGGCTAGGGAACAAAAGCAAAAACTGGGCACAATGTCTGTTGAAGGCCTAACCGTTCGGAAAAATATCAAAAAGCAATGACAATAAGTGTAACGGACTTATATTTTGTAGACCAAAAACTCTTATCTTAAGTCAAATCTTCATAAGTTGGGTTGCAGCATCCGCATGAGTATAGAATTCCAATCACATATTCAAGAAGAGAAGAGCCAATAAATAAGGAGAACAGTTTCACCAGTATATTAAAAATATATCAATTAGTTTCAATGTCGCGCAGTGGATATTTAATATTTATGTTGAAGAGAGAAGGGATAAGCTCGGTACATACTAACAGCAGTATAGATAGGCAAAATACTGAGTCTCAATGCGCAGAAAAAGTATCGCTTAACCAGCAGGCTCAAATACATCCGGTGTGGGGGAGGGTACATTATTTAGATTTATGGGGCAGAGAAGAAATAATTTGTCTCGTATGGTTCAGATTAGGGGCTTGGAAAGAAAACAAAACAGTTAATGCTCTCGAGGAAAGAGTTTGCCCATTGTGCGGAGAAAGCGATATCTGGAGGCATATTTTGGCAAAATGCAGGGAAACGGAGGTTTTAAGAAATGAGCATTTATCACCGCAATTTCTGAATTCCAATAGAAGTTTGAACATCTGTCGGAGAGTGTTGGTGCATGCGAGATATGCGCACAATTTGGGAACATTTCTAGAGAAGACCCGACAAAGAAGGTTAAGGGGGCTCAAGAGTAAGGCTTCCATTCATGTTTATGTATTTCTATATGAAATAATTAATAGAAAACGTAAATATATCTAGTATTTGTATATTTTATGTGTGCATGTAGACTTGTATGTATGTAGATATGTGTAATGTATGTATGTATGTATGTATGTATGTATGTATGTATGTATGTATGTATGTATGTATGTATGTATGTATGTATGTATGTATGTATGTATGTATGTATGTATGTATGTATGTATGTATGTATGTATGTATGTATGGCCATTTTATTGTTATAAGGACAACATTAGCATACATGACATAAAGCCCAAGCGACAGTTGCATTTATTTGAATGTATTCTAAAACTGTTACAAACAGCAGCTTTTTATTACTAGCAGATTTTTCTTTCTTGTTCTTCATGCATATAAGTAACATTTTTAAATTTCGATATAATACTATATTCCATCACGATCATCATCTTACGATTTCAAATAATAATGAAGATTATTTTTAAAATCAGCAAATATCACCGGAAATGACCATATTGTCAAAAAATAAACATTGCAATAAAAGCTGTAATTAAAAATGCCATTTTTGGGGAATTTATGAAAACCTGATCTACTTTTTAAATAAGAAAGAAAAAAGTATAAAGTTGAACTTTTTGTTTTAAACAATGTTGTCTTGACCTGAGATGTTAAAGAATGTCCTTAAATAAACAAAAAAATCAATCTTATCTTAAAATTTTAAAAGTTGTCAGAGTCCAGAGTACTGAACATATTAGAGTATTCCTTTCTACTGCCATGGTCTCAAATATCTAGGTAAACGAGCTACTGAATACATCTACACTCTAAACCAGCACTTTGGGTAGACTCCTTTCACTTCTTCATATAAGTCAATCCATATGAAGCGATTATGAAAATTAGCTTTGCCTTGAGAAAGTATATAAGGAGGATTGAGATATATATGTTTATATTAATATTGTTTTAAGTACTTCATTTTTCTTGGTGTAAAGAGTCAAATCAGAGAATGTTTGTGAAAAATCAAAACATAAAACCCGAAAAATGAAAGTTGGATTTTAGGTATAGTACCCATTCGATAAATTATATAAATATGTGTATGTCATACTCAATATACAATTTCAAAAAAAATTTAACTCATGTTTGATTAACTTCTTCACGAAAATTAATAAATGTAAAAACTAGCTAATGTTCTCTCTCTCTCTCTCTCTCTCTCTCTCTCTCTCTCTCTCTCTCTCTCTCTCTGACAAACACTGTTTATATTAGTTTGTTGTTATAACAAGAAAAACTGCCATAAAATTACTTCCTTAAGTTATATTTAAACAGACTGGTCTTGCAATTGTATCCACATATAGTCGTTTGGTGCCGAGCTGTGGTAAGCTACTCTGAGTGCTGTCTGTATGATAAGTTGATAACTCTGTTGGTGTGCAAGACAGACTCTACTTCTAAGTATGAAATTATGTTTTCTACGCTCTTAGCTTCAGAAAGCACAAATCTAGTCTTAATATTTTGCAACGTTGGCATATTATATCGTTAAAATGTGTATAAAATGTTTTCTTATATTCATATAAAATAATTTCTATGTTTATAAGTAATTATGTTTGGAAGGATGTGAGCTTTAAAAGTATCTATAGTTTAGTATTCACTTTGAAGCGTTTGAGAGCGTTTTTTTATAAAAAAAATTATTTACTGTGGTAAATGGCGAATTTTACTTAAAAACTATCATATCTATGGGTGTAATATTTCAAAATAACATTCATTCTTATATGTGGAAGCAGTATGTTAAAATATAACAAAATGTAAGGTAAATCGTTCTAATTTTCCGTCCGATTTCACACGAAATCGTTCATATAGCACATAACATGCAAGTCTAAAATAGACATCAGACAATAAGGGATATTGCAGAGAAAATTAAACAAAAGTACACACCAGAATCATTCACTGTGTAATTTTATCCTGCACTCTCACTAAATTATGTCCATTAAGCAAACAAAAGCTATAAAACTGAAAGCTCATTTAGTAAATGACAAGTACTACGTTTCCATGTCCGATCAAATCGATTATAATTCTCCTACTGACCCCACCTATGAAACCGTGATTCCACTCGGATTTAATTCAAAAGAAAAAATCCTGATTGTTCATAGCATGGTTCACAGATGAAGCTGGTTCCATTTATGCGGCTACATAAACTCACAAAACTCATGCTATTGGGCTGTCCAAAATCCACAGGAAGCCCCAGTTAATGTCAGGATTTGGTACGCAATATTCATACAGAGAAGAGAAGGACCATTTTTTTAACCAAATTGTTGACACTTCAGAGTATCATCGAATTTTCAGGCAGTTTGTTAAGCAACTGGAGGTAGAACTAGGTCATGGATATTTTTAACAAGATGGCGCTACAGGCCACATATCAAACAAATTCATGCCTCTAGTTAAAAGTTTCTTTGATGATTGGATAATCTCCAAAAACCTGTGACCACCGATATCTTCTGATTTGACATAGGGAACTTCTTCCTATGGGATAAATTAAAATACAGATGCCTCATGCACCCAGATATTGGATGATATGAAGCACAGCATTTCATAAGATATTAATGGCACTGACAACACAGTTCAACGAGCGGCTAGCAACATAGAACAACGCGTTAGTTTTGCCTTATGCAGAAGGGAGGATATTGTCAACATTTTCTATAGAGGTTCGTAATCTCCCAAAGACGCTTGACATTTGAGATATAGTAATTTGTGGTTAGTAACATTCGTTTTGAAATAAATAAAGCAAGAAATGTGTTACAAGGGTAGGTTTTAAGGTTTCCGGCCTCGTCAATAAGGATTGTCACCTCAAAAAAAACCTTATCTGGTGTCATACCTCATCCGTTAAGTAAATAATTGCAGCCGTAGCATTCGCTCCGCTGTGTTAGTTGTTCAGATATAGTTTCATAAAGAAGGCTGTGTGCAGAAGATTATGACATGTTCAAAATGGAGTATCGATCTGTTATTCAGTTTTTCACAAAAGAACCACTTACTCCAAATGAAATTAACAGCGATTAGACGGCGTATATGGGGAAGCCTCCCCCTCATATTCTACCGTAAAAGAATCGGCCAAACTTTTTCAAAAAAAAAAAAATAAAATGAAAGCAAATTCAATCTACAAAAAGTTACAATTAATATTATTAACAAAAATTATATTATAAACAAAAATAAGCCATATCTTCTAACAAAAAAAATAAAAGATAATAAAACCAAAGCCAAACTTTTCGGATGGGTTGAGAAAGCATTGAAGCCGAAGTGCGTGCAGATCGGCCCTTGGAGGTGCTCACTCCTGAAAACATCCCTCTTGTGGAAGAAAAAAATAATAGAAGACCCGCGGCTCAAAGTTACAGAAACAACAGCAAGGATGGGTCTTTCTAAATCAACAGTCCGAATTATTCGTGAACATTTAACCAAGGTAATAAGGTTAGTGCAAGATGAGTGTCTAAACTTCTTCCCTCGGTCCAAAAGCAATAACGAGTCATCTGTTGTCAGGCATTTTTGGAGCTTTGCCGTGACGAGGGAGAACTTCTGCAAACCATTGTTACAGGAGATGAAACTATGAGCTTCTACTATGATCCCTTGTCAATGGAGTGGCGTAAACCAGGCGAAGCACCGCCTCTAAAGGCCAAGGTCACTCAGTCAACCAAGAAGATAATGGGCCCAGTCTATTGGGACTGTGAAAGAATACTCTTCATTGATTTCAAGGAGAGGAACACCACAGTAAATGGAGAGTACTATGTTGGCCTACTGCACAGACTGCGTGCTTCCATCAAAGATAAAAGCCGAGGAAAGCTGAGTGGTTGTGTGCGCCTTCTTCACGATAACGTGCCTGTGCACACAGCGCTTGTTGCAAAGGAAACTGTTAAGAAATGTGGTTTTAAGGAGATCGACCATCCACCCTACATCCCAGATCTAGCTCCCGGTGATTACTTCCTCTTCTCTAAACTCAAGAAGGGCCTTCGAGGAAGGAAATTTAAGTGTGACGAAGAAGTGATGGATACTGTTTAAGCCTATTGTGCAGACAAGACTTCTAACTTTTGGGGGGCGGGATTGAAATGTTAATTCAAAGATATGAGAAGTGTATTGCAATAAAGGGTAACTATATTGAAAAGTGAAATATAGGTTTGTCTTTACTATAACTAGAATATGGTTAGACCGGGAATATATGGACTTTCCCTCGTATCTCTTAGAACCGATGTGCCAATTTGCGCAAAAAATAAAAATCTTTATGTGATGTGATTTAATTAAACTATTATATAAAACGAGCAAAACGTAACTGTATAATATTCCTAAAACTGCATGTTAATGATAAAATTTGAAAAAGGACTAAGTCTTTTCTTGTATAGTATTATTCTTTGTGAGAAATGAGCAAAAAGTATAATAATATTTTCTCTTTCTCAATCGGTTTGTAAGAAAATGTAGGCAAATTAGTTACTTTCTAAAAACACCGTTTACGTAATTCATTGAAATTTGGATGTGTTTATTATGTACATTTTAATACTTATTTTTAAATGAACATTTTCAACAATGTTCTAATTATAAGCTTGCAAGATATGTAATGTTTTGCGTCAATTGCATCGTCACAACTTTAAAACACTGTAGATCCAAGAGTCAATTTTGCTCTATGTGCTTTTAATCTTCAATTACTGTTGAGCTGCGTATATTATACCTCATTTCAATTGTTTATTTATCTTTGAATGTGAAACAAACGACGTCAATTTAGCAATTTGTTGAAATGTAACTCATTTATGGTGTAAATCATTGCAATGGAACTGTAGTGGGTAGTGCATTGGCACAAATTAAGAAATTAACCGCAAGTAGTTGAATTCATGTGCCTGTTTAAATTTACTTAAATAAAATCCTCAATGTAAAATGATATTTCTAGATTTAAGAGCAAAGTCGTAAGAAAAAAGCAATAAAGAAAAACAAATCATTGTCTACTTGATTTATACTTCCCTTGAAGACGTCAAACGAATATGTAGGTAAATAAGAAAGCTGATATGGAAGGTATACAAGAGAAACAACTAATATGATACGGGCAGGAAGTTTATGGAATGGGAGACGAAAGATTGGAGAAAACAATGATAAAAAGGATTCTACCTGGGAAGAGAAGAAAATTTCGTTAGCATGAAGAGAGGATATGGATATTGGAATAGAAATTAAGTAAACACTGTGCCAGTTTTCTTCCTTGCCCTTAACGATAGAGATCTAATGCAAGAGGAAGGGTTTCTGGAGACAGGTTGACTTAATTATTAAGAGACAAGAACTCAATGAGTTTAGGAGATGCTGCGAAAATTAAATGACAAACCTTTGCCCCGTTATCCCAAAATTAACTAAATTAATTGATTCACGGGGTGGCAAATGAAAGCAATCACTTCTGCTAGCTAATGCTGTGAGTTAAAAATTTACTTAACATTTTTTGTAGTAATGTTTATTTAGTTCTTTTTTGTGATTTTTCCCCTTGCCCTTAATATGAAAGCTACAGGGGTTTCAGTATTTAGCTGAATGTTACATAACTTACATTTCTCCATACTTTTTTAAATGTGAGTAGTAAAATAGTTTGCTCTAATATTAAATACAGCTTTCATATAAAACAGTGAAATGAATTACACACACACACACACACACACACACACACACACACATATATATATATATATATATATATATATATATATATATATATATATATATACATGTGTGTGTGCATAGCTTTTTTGTTGTTGGTTGGTTGTTGTGTGTGTGTGGGTGTGTGTGTGTGTGTGTATTTGTATATGAGCGTGTAGATGTGTAGGTATGTTTGTGTATATATGTGTGTGTGTGTGTGTGTGTGTGTGTGTGTGCATAGCCCTTTTGGTTGTTATAAGGACGACATTAGCATGTACGACCGTACGGACCAAGCGACAGTTCTATTTATTTGAATGTATTCTAAAGCATACAATAAAACGTCCATTATTACTACTACACACTTGTAGAGAGTTTTGGCCTTTTTAAAAACCTATCTAAGTATTGATTTGCAAAAAGATATTCTATTTTTTATTTATTCAATTCTTATAATTTTTAACTAATTTAATGTTTTCTTTGTTTTGTGATTTTGTCGAATAAATAGTAAACACTTGGAGGGGGGGGGAGAAATTAAGGTATTTGCATTCCTACTTTTACTACGCAATTATATATACTTGACATCTGATAAAATACTTCAAGAAAAGCAGTAGGATTGAAAAAAAACATTCTTAATAAACCTAGTAAATAATCCACTTTGTGGAGATTTTTGGCCTTTTTGAAAACTTACATGAGCATTAATTTACAAAAAGAGATTCTGTCTTTAGTTTATGAATTCAAATTAATTTGTGTATGTTTTTAATTAATTTTATATTTTATTGTTTTGTTATTTCGTCAAATAATTTTAATGCTTTTTGTTTATTGTCGCTTAGACTGCATTGTTCTTCTTGCGACGCCTGTAGATTGTGGACTGAAAACTATAGATGTAGGTCTGTGAGAATGAATGATATATATATATATATATATATATATATATATATATTTTATACTGAAGCACAACAGCAGGTGGACACTGATGATACATGAGATGAAATGCTCTATTGGGGAGGATTTATTTTTTAAAAAAGAAGACGTTCCAGGTCTAAGTTTAGGGTACCTAACCAGCATTTTCCAGTTATTAGGACTGAGGAAAATCTGGAAAAAAATCCTCAGTCAGGGCGGACGGTTCTGACGGAATCGAAATCCACACCTGCCGCTCACGAGTCCGCGCCTTAACGACCTCGGCCACCCGTGGCGGTTAATGATGAAACGAAATGAATGGATAATGGCGCAAATGAGCACAGAGTACAAAACTATCTGCCATTCACCATCTCAGGGTAAGGAAAAACTCGAAAATACATAGACCTAATCGGGATTCGGACCTTGGATCTCCGGACCATTAGTAACGCTACCACTAGAGACGGCCTAATCAAATAAGTGTTAAGACTCTTGGGGTAAAATAAGAAAGAGTGAAGAAAATTAAGATATTTTACCCCCATACATTGGGTATGCAGTTGAAATGAAAACCCTCCATTTGCCAAATTTTAAATCAAATCACGAGAGTTGCATGAATTTAAAAAATATAAATAAATACATTTTAAAAAAGGTTTCATAGCACCATTTAGAGCTATTGCAGAATCAAAATAGCCTGTAGCTGATTTGGTTTTTAATTTGTAGATTCCAAGAAAAGTGAAAGTCAATAATTTTCATTATATAGAACATCACATTTCACTGCTTTATTTTGACAAGAGGTCTTCCATACAAATGTACTGCACGGTAAAATCCATTACTGAATTAGATACCTTGGGTATTTCTACTTTAGCATTCCCACACTCAAAGAGAAAGAGAATGAAAACCAAAAATGTACAAATTATTTTCAGTGTAAAATTTATCCTACTCCGTGTGCAAAATTTCTCTTTTTCACAAGAAGCTAATCCAGCCTTGAGCATATTGCAACGGTCGGGCATACACATCGGAAGCAACAAAGAAAAACCATGAATCGTCAATGGAAAAGCGGAGACGCAAGAGGAAAACAAGAATAAATATGTGTAGTTCAGTTCCATACACTGCTGGTCATTAAAATTGTAACACTTTTTCCGTGTTCATAATACACATACGGACATTCTCTCTCCTCCTAACATGTATGCAAACCTGCCACGCAGAAAATGCTAAAAGTGTAGTTCTTTTTCGGCTAAACAAAAATCGTATCGGGAAAACACATGAACTTCGGCCACCGTACTGGTTTATTTCTTTTTTTCTACTTCACATTCCCAAACCCCATTCTTTATGTTCTTCACACTCATTCGCATTTATGATGTTCTAAAGTCAACTGTCTAACCACCTCTGTGAATAAAAGTATATAGCTGTGATACCGACAGGATACAACCCCAGAAATCAAGGTTGAAGAGCATGGCAAACGGGCAGGCAGATGTTAAGGACTGGATCCCCCGGCTGCGATACCAGGAATTGCAGCTGAAACTCCCACTATAATGTGTTCAGTTGTTCCGATATAGTTTCATAAAGAAGACTATGTGTAGAAGATTGTGACATTTTCAAAATGAAGTTTCAAGCTTTAATTAAGTTCAAAAGACAAAAGAAGGACTTACTCCAAATGAAATTAAACAGCGATTGGACAATGTATATGGGGTAGCACCCCCTCATATTCTACAGTAAAAGAATGGGCCAAACTTTTTCGAATAGGTCGAGAAAGCATTGAAGACGAAGAGCGTGCACGTCGGCCCTTGGAAGTGTTCACTCCTAAAAACATCGCTCACTCTTGTGGAAGAAGAAATTATGGAAGACCGGCGGATCAAAGTTACAGAAATAGCAGCAAAGTTGGGCCTTTCTAAAACAACAGTCCTTCGAATTATTCATGAACATTTAAATATGAACAAGGTTAGTGCCTAGACTTCTTTCCTCAGTCCAAAAGCAGCAACGAGTCATCTGTTGTCAGTCATTTTTGGAGCCTTACCCTGGCAACGAGAGAGAAGTTCTGCAAACTATTGTTGCAGGAGATGAAACTGTGGTCCTCTATCATGATCCCTTGTCCAAAAGAGAATCAATGGAGTGGCGTAAACCTAGCGAAACACCGCCTCTAAAGGCTAGGATCACTCAGTCAACTAAGAAGATTACGACCACAATCTTTTGGGACTGTGAAGGAATACTCTTCATTGACTTCAAGGATAGGAACACCACAGTAAATGGAGAGTATTATGTTGGCCTACTGCGCAGACTACGTGCTTCCACAAAGAGAAAAAACAAGGAAGGCTTAGTGGTGGTGTGCGCCTTCTTCACGACAACGCGCATGTGCACATAGATCTTGTTGCAAAGGAAGCAGTGAAGAAATGTGGCTTCAAGGAGATCGGCTGTCCTCTCTATAGCCCATATTTAGCTCCAAGTAACTATTTCTCTTCTCAAAACTCAAGAAGGACTTTTGAGGAAGGAAATTTATGTGCGACGAAGAAGTGATGTGTGCTGTTTATGCCCATTTTGCACACAAGACTTCTGATTATTTGGGGGGGGGGTTGAAATTTTAATTCAAAGATGTGAAAGTGTATTGCAATAAATGGCAACATATTGAAAAGTGAAATATTGTTTTTGTTTTTATCATACATAGAAAATGGTTATGCTGGAAACATGTGAACCTATCCTCCTATAAGCTCTAAAAATATAGACATAAACACTAAGCCTCGCGATGTCCAATCACCTTCCCTTACCTCATTTCTGCAATTCACTGCTCACTAAATCCCGAGGTAATGTTACTAAAAATCCGGACAATGTCAATCAGTATTAGTACGCAGCTTTCAACTTGAAATAACAGGCATATAAAATGAAAAGTATGGAAAGGTATTCCACAAAATGTACCGCTTTCTATATTTAACGAAATTTTGAGAGATTATTTCAAGATGAAATATGAATATGACGAGTCCAAGAAACGGATAGAAACCAAGTTAACAATAACAATATTAACATTATAACACTACCAATTAAACGTACTGAATGGTTGGCTCTCACACAGGAGAGGTTTTTGAAACAATTAGAAAGTTTGCGACATGAAAAAAAGGGGGGCGAATGTGAAAAATGAAATTCTATTAAGTATTCCGTCATCAAACGGCTACGATATTGTTAAAGAAATAGCCACCAACTAAGATGAATGCCAAATTATCAAAATTTAAAAAAGAGAAAATGGTAATGTCGAGAACGAGCTAATAATGAAAATGTCCATACATAAGCAATACGTTGTGATCGTAGCCATACCGTCACAGTGGCCGAGGTCGTTAAGCCACGGACTCGTGAGTGGGAGGTCTGGGGTTCGAATCCCGCCAGGATCGTCCTCCCTAATTGGGTTTTTTTTACAGGTTTTCCTCAGTCTTCATAAATGGCAAATGCCGGGGAGGTACCCTAAACTTAGGCCTGGAACGCTTCCTTCCTTAAAAAAAAATCCTCTCCCAATATATCATGTCATTTCATGTATCATCAGTGTCACCGCCTGTGGTGCCTCAGTAGTAAAACCAGACGTTAAACTCTACTCAACAACAACAATCATAATCATTAAAACATAGCGAGATGATTTGAGTTAAGAGCCGGCTAACCGCGGCAGCAATAAGCAATAAGCAGCTACGGTTAGCCGCATCTGGAAAAGAGAGTATTTTTCTTTTTAGTATTTATATTTTTACTGAAAGCATAAAATGATTCTGTATTTAAAATTGATATGATTAACACTAATTTACGTTATAAAAATGTTGAAAAGATGCTACTTGGCGGCAATTTGTTGCCGGCATCTGAATAATGTTCCTGTGTTTCACCTAACTTTACTTCTGCAAGCGTAAGGCGAATTGGAACACATTTTTTGTCATTGAGGGATCGTCTTTCGCAACGTTTCAACAAGTTGGCAAACGGTTTCTCTAGCTGGAGCATGGTGGCCAGAATATTTTCTTAAGAATTGGGTTACCGAATCTCTGCAAAATTCTATTTTCACATACGTATCGTGTATAAAAATGCGTAGATCAATAATATGTTTATGTAGTAGCATAACTAACGAAAAACAGTATAGGCAATTTACTCGCAATGAAAGTATCGAGTAACACACGAACGCACATTCACTCGCTAACAAAGTCTCCCGACAACTAACTACAAGCTTCTACCTGCACATGTATGATACGCCCTTGACGACTGGTTTCACTCATTACGCCGCTGCGCTTTGCAAACCCATAACTAAAATAAATTCACAGTATAAACATAGACTAGATACTGAGAGATTGTTGGTTACACTTTTCCGATGTTTGCATTCAAAATATTATTAAATTTAATGGGTGTAATTTCCACCAAATTTAAACTTTGGACTAATCAACGGTAGTAAACAAATTTCTACAAATATGAGTTATGATTAATAAGCATTCACCAAACGTTGCAAAGAGCAAATTATCCCCAAGTAATTGAGGTAAACAAAGTACAGTCACAAAGAAGATAAAAATCAAATTAACTTGTTACACCATAGTGTCCACGCAACGAGTTTTTGTTACATATTTGGCAGTATATCTAGACTTTTCTTTTCATCCTTGTACACCATATAACAAAAGTATCATTTTTCATCTTACTTTTGACCATTTATCTTGACGTGTTTTCTTTTGTCCAACCTGCTTCTCTTCTCTGAGGCGCTGAGGTAACTAATGTTGCAGGATTATGTCAGACGGAGTGGGGCAATTATTTTTATTGGCCAATAATTCTTAGGGTTGATCTTTTTAGAACAACAAATTAAGGTTTGGAGTGCATCTGTATCATTGCTCCAGAAGAGGCTGCAGTGAACAGAACAGTACTAATCTAATTTCATATA
This sequence comes from Metallyticus violacea, assembly GCA_030762175.1. NCBI lineage: Eukaryota > Metazoa > Arthropoda > Insecta > Mantodea > Metallyticidae > Metallyticus > Metallyticus violacea. The sequence goes on from CM060831.1 coordinate 113,956,422, forward strand.
GAGTTGACCAGGTTCAGTCGCTCTGCGAGAGTGCTTTGTAGCATTTTAACAGAATAGTGTATATTAAATGTAAAATAAAGTGTAAAACTATGCAAAAAGCAATTATTTCCGTAAAAAACGGTTTAGAACAAGCCTGTAGTATACAGTAAAGTGCTATAAAAATAAATTAAAATGTGCTAAATTTTAAACACGTATGTAGTTAGGTTTGCATAGAAAGATTATTCTAATAAATTATTCAGGAGATATAATTTTAAAATAAGAAATATTAGAACATATTAGTATCCTTTCTATAATTGTAGTACATTTACATAATTATATTGTTACATAATGATGTGGGAACTATTGATTTTGTTGCATTTCATTTCAGAATTGACATTCTAGCATTTACTTGCCTGTACAAATATTCGACAAACTAAATAAATGGAACAGTTTTCATCGATTAGTAAATTCTTCATTGAATTCCTTCCAAAAACTCCTTTCACCTACTTATCATTTTATTTCATAAATGTATGCCATGGTAGTAAAAAAAAAGGCTTTAAACTTATTTTAAAAAAAACGAGGTTATAGGTCTCGTGTAAACCAGATTCCTATATCAATTGAATTGCACATTAATTGTGTTATTATAACATCGACTTTCTGACTAAATAAGCAGTATGCTTTGTCTGCTTTGCATTTAAACTTTCTTTCTGTCTTATTCAATTACAAAACATTGTTCTGACACTCTTATTAGTGTATTTTTATCATTTTACGGTTTTCGGACGGTTACAAAAGATTGGGTTCGTAAAGCATTTATTTTTGTGATACCATATTGCATTCATTTCAGGCGTTCTATTACGATATTGTCCTACAGTGTGATATAACTATGGTGCATTCTGGTGCATACAGATACATAAAAACAAATGCCTTATTAGGTACTAAACATACGTATACGATGTAATGTGTTCAAGAGCAAGACTGCTGCTCATATCATCTGACAATCGCATTAAAAATGTTAAACTAGATAAAGGTTGTCGGTAGGGCGTTAAAACAAAGGAATAAAAAAATTACAATTTGCTCTCTTACGAATGAGTAACTCAAAAGTTCTAATACCTATCTGTTTCAATGCAAATATTCTGGTATGTTTCTCATACCCTCGGTCCATATTTTTTAATAACTTTCGTAATAATACAGGTAATTCAGTGAGCTGATACGTGGCTACCATCAAGGACTATCCACGAAGGTATTCACCAACACACGCACGTAGTCCTGAGAGGGGGGTTCTAGCCAGGACTGTCCTCTCTGACTGAGGTTTTCTACTATTAATAAAATAATTAATCATATTTGATTAAATCATATTTTATATAATATATTCCACGACCGTGGTTTTAACATCTGATTCGCGTTTGGAGCATTTGAAGATATTTTTATTTCTTATGAGCTAAACTACTGGAGTGAATTGAAGGACTGAACAACATCTAAAAATGTAATTAAATATAGGTAGATTGCATATAAATTGCTGCGATAACACAGTTTCCAGAAGTGGGGTTGCTATAGAATTTACCAGGAATTCATCCTAAATTCTATGGAAATATTTTCTTCTTCTGCAGTTCAGCACATACTAAAAAAACTGTTTTGCTTTGCTTTCATTTCACTCCTTTAAGGGTATGTTATTAATCTACAATCATGCTTTCTCATAAACGTGAATTTTACTCAGTTGATAGATCAAAGGGTATTTTTAATACCTTGCTGCTACCTACGTAAATTTACTTCGTATAATTTCCATGGCTGTTGAGATACAAGTAAATCGCTTTGAGGTACGAGGATCGCATATTAAACCGGTTTCTGTGTTATTCATTTGTTTCTGTGTACCCTTTCCTAGTCTCAAGTTTCATCTAAATGTCATTTCACGGAGTGTGCATGGAATTGGGGGGGGGGGTTGTCCGGCTACTTTCTACCACGCCCTGTCCCAGCAGTAAACACTAAGCAAAAGCTAATAAAAGTAGGGCAGCAAACAAATTTTCCACGCGCAACTCAAATATTTTCATTATAATGACATCTAAGGCAATGGATAACAGAGATACCTCTACCACAGAGAGACGCAGTAGTGTGTTCAGAAGGAGAATGTTGGAAGATGCAAATCATTGCCTAAATCTGGGCAAGGGGAGCATAATCTTCAGGGAGTCCTATTAATCACGGTCCGTGTACTTTACTTTGCAGAGGATAAAACAAATATACCCAGAATTATTTCTGACCTGCATTCGCAGTTCAGCGCAGCGTGCACAAGACCAAAATCACTAGAATGCCTGTCAGAACGGATAGTTCCCGCGCAGTTGGCTGCATTTGAACAGTTCGCTGTAGTTTGATTTTATGAAAGCAAGTATTATTTTTAATTTTTGTTATTGCACTCAATTTGTGGTTAAGTAAAGATAATCTTTCTGCAGTGTATTGTATTATATTACCGCCTACAGTCTATAGCAGTAACCCCTATAATATAGAACTTAAAATAAAAGATCAATACAGATTTTGGAGGAGCAAAGCTGTTGGGAATGAATTTAAGTTCCTTTTTAAGATATCAGAAACATGCGACTACACTCAATTCACTCTCAATTTCCTTAACACACACTAGTGCCCATTATGAAATAAAACTAATATGGTGTGCACACTGTCGCTGATCTAAGTTTTACAGGTAAATGCGAGGAAAATAATCTATCGGCGATTGGGACGGTATTGGCCCGTGCAGCGTGCGTTCAGCAGCGGACGCAGGCTGAAAATAACTATGTGTTAAAACGTTTTCATTATGAATTTACAGACAGTGTTACAATCCATTTTCTGAAATTATTTGCTTTTCATTTCGTTTTATGTTTCTTTAAATATTTTGACCTATAGCAAAGCATTTGCTCCGGATATTATTACAGTGAGATTATTTGAGTTACGAGCTTGCAAAGTGAGACTGGGAGAAGCCGGTCGTCAAGATCATATACTGCAGGTGCAGATAGCAGCTTGTAGTGTGAGGAGGCTTTGTCAGAGAGTGACTGTGCGTTAGCTTACTGCTCAATGCTTTCATTATATGCTAATTATTCTTCATTAGTTATGCCACTACATAAATATAGCCTTAAGGAACGTGTTATATGTAGGATACAAACGTGAAACTGGATTCTTGCAGAGAAGTGGTAAGGTAATGACCAAGAAAATAGGCTCACGATCGTGTTTCAGGCAGAGAAGCTATTAGTCAACTTGGTTTAGACAGAAGGATGTCTTAACAGCAAGAAAAGTGTTCCGAACGCCATCTTACGGAAGAAAAGTTGCACAGGAATTACCTACTGAGATGTCGGCAATGTATTGTCTCTGAGAGGCATCATTTTCAACATCCATTATAGTAGAGGTTAAAGCATTTTAACTATCAGTTTTCAGTATAATATTTTATATTTTCTGTAAAAATATAAATACTAAATTAAAAATACTTCTATATGTCTTTGTTTGTTGCGGCGGCTGTAAGAAGCAATTGACCTCGGTTGGCCCGTGACTCAAATGACCTCAATGTATTTTTCTTACGTATTCTCCACATTTGAAGGACACTGCTGAATTTAAATTTTTAACCAGTTAAAGGAAAATTTATAGACAACACACGCACGACATGCTTCTGTTTATATGTTCCGGGCAGGGGTTTATGTGTACTGTAAAGAAAGGGAAAGAAAAGAATGTGTAGGTGCCCAAAAATTCAGGTCATATAAAAAGGTGAATGTGGCCGTGCGGACGCACATACAAATGCCTGTTTTCGCATAGTAGTATTGGTGTCTACAAGAAGGTGTAAGTATATTGGGGGGAAGGAGGTAACAATATGAAAAAAATATCAGTGTGCTTCTTTGTACAAAAGAATAAACAAAACTATTTTTAATTATTTCTTAAAGTTATTTATATTTACATGAAAGCAAAGATTATAAAAATAATTCTATCGGGAGAGCGACACAAGCATGGACCATTAGCAGTATTTGGTCCCACAAATGACAGAATGTATGATAAATAATAATTAAAATATAATAAATAATAAAAAATTTTGTCAACTAAGTGTCTGTTAGCATGTAAAGTTTCTACGAAAAGGTTTATTGATTGAAGTGGATAGACTGGAAAGTTTTCTATTTATTCGCTCCTCATACGTGCTGCCAGGCTCGGAATTTGAGCACAGTGTTTGGCACCAAGTCGTCAAACTATCTATAGATAATGAAAACAGAAGTGTTAAATAATGAATAAAGGGATAATGGTTGTATTTAACAAAACATTAGTTTGACCTCCGTTATCGCTTAGAAAAATGTATAATAATTATAAATATATTATAATTCTCTGTATAATTAATTATATATTTCAATTATTTCATTTCATAAATTGTTAAATTGTTTTGTTTGTGTATTATCTGAAGTAATCAGTGTTCGCACATGCGACTAGTGAATATTTGCTTTCTCTGGAATATGTATCATTCAAATAATGTTAATAGTTTTTTAATATTGTAACATATGTAGGGTATTTCTAAATTCACTTCAAGCTTTAAAGCGTAACATTATATAATATTTGGGATAGGAAAAAAAACAACAACAAAGAAATAAAAAGTACCCTGCGTTGAGCAAAATTGGCATTTGCCTTTTAATTTGTTTATTTTTTCATTCCATGCTTATATGTTAAATTAATAACTGTTTTGTATGGACTCACTGTGATAAATGCAAACGATCGACACAATCGCTGAATATCGTTAAAGCAAAGCTAAAATTACAGCAGAGGAAAGTCGTGATGGTGTGCGGCTAATTTAATAAATTCGAATCTTCTGTATCATGGCAAAACTATAACTTTGGAGAAGTTTGTCATGAAATTGACAAAATGCTAGGCTTCTATGATAACAAAAATAGTAAACAGTGTAAAGAAAGACATGTTTCTCATGATGACACCCGATCACACACTTTACCTTATTCAGCATAATCACCAACTGATTTTCACTTATTAAAACATGTGGACTGTTTCTAGAGTAATAAAGTTTTCATTAACCAAAAGCACGCTACAATGACACTTAGAAATTGTAATCGATTCTAAAAGTCATACATTTTAAAAATGCACAATTAAACTCGTTTTTTTTTTCTTTTTTATGGCGCTATTGGGCCTTGGTGTACAGCGGCTTCTGCGGTCCGTCGCCTATTGACTTTCTAGATCGAAGAGAGCCACCTCTCCATCATGTACCTCCTCAATTATCTTCACCAGGCTGGTTGCACGCCGTTCCACACATCCCTTACGTCCTCCCGGCCAGCAGTCAGCAAAGCTAACCACTACACCAAGGAGGTGGTCTGTTAAACTTGGAATTAATTGGCAAAAATGTTTATATTCCGATTAATCAATTTATTTTAAATGAATTGGTGCTTACATCACAAAACCATTAATTCTGGGGATTTAATCATGAAGTGCGAAAGAATGGGCTTTATTTCTGATGAAAAGAAATCTGTAAGACCGGTCATTGATTGTTTGAATCTCCTCATAAGTAAAGTAAAAATATCTCTTTCCCTTGTTTGTTAATGGAAAATAATTAAAGTGCGAACTTAGATAGTGATTGTTTGCACCATCCCATCTCCTGGCACTTTCGATCCTGTAACAGAACCAACGAAAAGAAGTGAGATGAAATGGGAGAGCGAAACATTCGTAGAAAGGTAAGAGAGATATTGCAGCATTCAACTAAGCTACCGGGGAGGGGGGGAAGTCCAGAATGGCCTTTTAGAATTAAACCCAGAATTTCCCGGAAGTGAGTCCTATAGGTTTAATAAGAATAAGTTGGATCAATTGTTGTAAAAAAATATCACTGCACATTCATATTTTTAAAATTCTTCCCGTGCCAATTACAATATTACAGAGGGTGCCAAAAATGTATACACACCCCAAGCATAAAAAAAAAAAAAAACTGTGTTAACATAACAAAACTGAATTCACACAAAGAGAAAATGATGAGCACTAATCATCTTAGACTTTTACTGTTACAACAGTTGCTCAAAATGCCCACCATAGCCATTCATACACTTCTCAGTACGTTGAACTATTGATTTTTGCGAAAGTGTCCTCAGCAATTACAGTACATGCCGTTTCAATTTCTTCCCGAAGTGCTGTCAGTGTAGCTGGTTTTCTACGGTATACAACATCCTTAAGAGTTCCCCATAGGTAGAAGTGCAACGGAGTTAGATCTGGAGAACGCGGTGGAAACTAAATCGGACCTCTTCGTCCTATCCAGTGCCTAGGACAGTACTTTGGATCCAGTGCGCGGGGTTTGTTGCTGTGCGAGGTCTCCCAGATCTGCCCTTGTGAACATCGCATACGGTACCACGAGTCTCAAATTTGCCTGGAATGCGTGCAATTGTTGCTCGCGTTGGCGGTTCTGTTCTGTACACACGTCCCCATTGCCTTTGAACTTCAACAACATTCTCGTTTTCCTATACCACTTCAAAATTGCTCTGTGCTGCTCAAACGATAATCTTGGCTCCATTTTGTTGTAGCAACGCTATCATAACGTAATGTGAGTCACATCTTTTACAGAACATCATACTACACATTACTGTTGTTTTTTGGTACAACTTTGAAATATATTAAATAGATATCTACTGTGAAAGTGTGTATACATTTTTGGCACCCTAGATATATAAAATGCTTTAAAGTTCCAAGCTACTTTTGAAAGGCTATGCATATTGGTAATTATGAATTAATATTTTTGACCCATATTCTGTAATATCCAAACTTTCTTACACATTTTACAGCACAATTAGCAATAAAATTATTTAAAAATAAATACAAAGTTATCGATGCAATCATTCATCTTACGATTCATTCAGATAATTGCAAGCACTTTTTTAATACTTTAAGCTACTCTAAGACTAAAACTTGAAGTCGATTTATGTTTAATTTCTTTTAACACTACACCGTGTTTAAGTAACTTGTCTTCTTTTCTATGGCAACAGTGATAACGCTTAGCAGAATTATCAAGAAGTTTATGACAGGGTAGCAAAAAATGTTTAAAGAAGCGCTAAGTTGCAATTTGGATTATGGCAAAAGCTACAAGATATATGTTATCTTATGCGAAATACAACATGAATCTAAGCTGCTGCGTCTTTTTATGAAATATGGAAAGCCATAAAAAGTATACTCGGCTGCTCATGATGCTCGACACGTGTGAAAAGAAAAATCTTCTTCCTTTCTCTCAGTTAGTGACATACTAGGTCACCTCCCCATGTGCGTGGTTTGCGAGAAATGTAGCTCGGAACAACTCTGACCTCCCCACCAACGTGCTAGGCATCTTGAGATGTTCTTTCCTACATAAAACAGTTGTGTATTTCATCACGTGTAGCTAAGAACTTCATAAACCAGAGGCGCTTCGCTACAGCTCTTCTAAGATAAGAAACAATAGAGTATTATAGCTACCAAAATAAAATCACTACCTGTCCTGTTTGTATCAAAAGCAATAAATATATCCTTACACTTTGTTTACTGCATAAAACGTTTGCGCAACCTCAAGGTATTTCCTTTTAATGAGATTTTTGCTTCTTCTACCTCGCTATAACTGAGATCGGGCCTGCCGCAGCGACATCTGCATCCTCTGCCTACGTCTTGCGACTTTATTCATAGAGAGAAGCGTTGCAGGGGGGCATGCCATCAGCATGCCGGCAAACCATCAGTCGCTTTTAATTATATTGTAAATGAAATTAAATTATGTCAAACAAAATAAGCTTTAATTGTTAAATTCCGAAATGAAATTTCAATTTTTCCCTAAAGTAATAGTACTGAGTCAGTACTACTCAGCATTGGAGAAATGGAATTGAAGTCACTAGGATTTCTTGCTGTGAGAATTATAAGGAATTGTCTGAATGCATACTTTCTAAAACATTACTGATTACCATATATCAAACTTTTCATTTTTTAGTCAGATGTAGAAAAAGTTTTTCGCTAGTGATTAAAGCAGAGTTAGGCGGTAGCACTGAGGACGAAAAGGTTGCAGAGAATGCAGCTGTCACCGTAATAAGTTCCCATTTTGACGTTAATAATCGATAGCCTTCCCAAGGTAAATGGGTAATCCAAAATGTTTCAAAGTCAGGAAAATGCCAGCAGTAGCCGTAGAATTAACTAATTAAAAGAGTATTTTATTCTATCACTTCTCTGAGGTACATCCGATAATGTCTACCTCATGTGTGAATAGTTTACCAAATCTTTTAGTTCAACTATCTAAGCCAAGCTTGACAATAATAATACAACGAAATTGTAACTATGCCAGAAGCCGGGGGAAAGCAAAACTGATCCCACTGCATTTGACCTGTGCTTTGCCGTTCAGAAGGGTTTAGGTGAAAACTAGCGAGATTAGTGGGAACCCTTTCATTCTCTAAATGCGAACTATTTGGAAGTCCTTGTACATTTAATATGCAGAAACTACTACACAGAAACAACTAGCAAAAAGAAAATCACATGGACAAACATGCTAAAATGTATTTCGGTGCTTTAACAATTAAAACACAGAACTATAATGAGTTAAAACTGTTCAATGTCCATTCACATAAAAACCGCAAAGTTTATTAATTAATAAAACTAATTTTGAAAAGAAAGAATAAAAGACACCTTATGAACATAAATAAAAGGTTGAGAAAGACGGTAACGGATAGGTAGTAGTAAGTTTCATGCGTGAATGTAATAGAATGTTGAATATAAGGTGTGATAATATAAAAATTGTACTTTGCTTATACACCGGCTAAATTTATACTCCATATGCGTCAACCTTGAAAATTTTCTCTCTTCACTAAAAGCTAACTAGTCTACTTCTGTTTTTTATTCAAATGAGATTGTAGTCTGCTTCATTATAACTCGTTTAACACCGTTGCGAACGTTCTAACGCTTTTCATTCCTGATCTACACCGCCTCGGCTGCCGCGCGATACGTGAATTTCCTCCTCAATTTCTCCCCTTCCTCGCCTCGCTTGATAACGTTATCTGCTCCAAGATTACTTTGCATGCATCGACGTTTATTTCATTGACATATGTAGTGTGCTTTAGAAAAAACTGACCTGAAAATCTGTCGGTCCACTTTCTGCAATGGCACTCTAGTACTAAGGAAAAATCAATACATTTCCCCCTAAGTTGCAGCTACGATAAAACAAAAAATCTCCATCTACAATACTCGCATCGTCCACTAGAACAAGTGTATCGGTTAAATGAAGAGCACTCGGAATAGTTCCAACTCCAGAACTGCAATTAAAAATGGTGGATCGTTAGAGTGAGAATAAGCACCTTTAAGCAGATGTCTGGTAGCTTCAATTTCAGTGTTTTATACACAATCGAGTTGCAAAGAGGCGCTTAAAATAATGTGTTTAACAAAGATAGAAATGTATATATAGGTTTCAATTTAATATGCTGTAGATCACCAAACTAAAAGTATAAAATTTTCCATTTATATTTTAATGAACAGTAATAATTTTATTTAAAATTAGTAAAACTTCAGATTCCCTCATAATAACAAAAAATACATTTATATGTGTGTATATTTACTTCTCTATGCTACTGCTTTCTACGTGCATGATGATTTTAAGAAAAATTAGTTACCTAGTACACTTTTTGAAATCATTTCAATGCAGTGGGATAAGTTTTGCTTTCCCCCAGCGTGGTTTGTCTATGGGCGAGCGCGCACTTGTTAGCTGATTAGCAGGCCTAGCAGGTTTCGATGTTTAGCGGGAGGGTAAAACAATAAAATAAATCAACCATACAGCAATATACAAACCAATTTAAGAGGCTCATTACTTACCAAATTAGGTGTTGAAACTGCCCTCCTTTAACCATTGAGTTAACAAGGGGTTGGTATGGAATTCACTTAGGTAGTAGATTCAACTTTATGTTAAAAAATATTGGCTATATGATTCTTTAACCATTGAGTTAACAATATGAATCGTACATAAAGATGTGCTGTGCCGATGTAAACGCACGAGGCGTAATGGTTTTTATGTATAATGTCCAAATAAGAAACGAACATCACATCAGTCACCGGAATAGCTACGCTACGACTGCGACAGTCAGCAAGGTCAACAAGTAAGCAATCAGGGAAAAATTTAAATACTCTAACGAATTTAGCATTTGGAAAAGCATTTTAAATACATGTTTTAATTTATAAATACAATATGTGCGGTTTTCTTTTTTTCTGCTTCATTTCTTTTCTTTATTTCTTTTTTTTTTCTTTTTTTTCTGTTTTTGTTTTTGTGGTAACTTTCTCATTGCGTCTGGCGTTAGATGATGATGATACCGAGAAACTCTTATGATAATTTTAGAATGAATGCAACAGCTGCATTAATAATTGGATGAACAGTAAACATGATAAGGGTATTTCAGAAACTTTACAATTGGCATATTGGCATGTATTTCAGAACAGGTTAATATTATTCAGTTATATCAATTCATTTTGGAGCTAAAATAAACTTTTAATTTATTCATAATTATGAAATTGACCACCTCCTTGGCATAGTGATTAGCAATGACTGCTGACCAGAATGTCCCGGGTTCGAATTCTGGTACCTGTTTCGAAGTTTATAAATTAAAGAGATCTAGAACGGGTTCCACCCAGTCTCGTGATACTGTCTGATAGGGAGGTAACGCCTCTGATCAAACCGCCGCACAATGGCGATAGGCTGGTTGGAGCGTGTTGATCACAAGCTCTTCTACAATACTGCATTCTACCAGTAATGTCACGAGACGGAAGTACAGGATGCAGCGTTCGCTGCGATAGGCCAAAAGCATCTATAGTGGCTAAAAATCTTAAGGAAAATTTCTGTAATTATTCATTCTACAATACAGATGGATGTTTGCTTCTGTTTTCAGTAATACACGAATTGTTTTCCTTATATTATCCTAACATAATATTCCATATTCCATTGATGACAGGATTTTAGCAATTGAAAATAATATAATTATTATTATGGAAATGTTTTGCAACAACTGTCATAATGTAGCATTTATTAATAAATTTTCCCAACGATAAAGAATATTTATGTTTCTTGTGTACAATATGTATTTTTATTAACCTCTAAATGTTATAGAACCCCCATTAATAAATTTTATGACTATTTAAATCATTCTTACATTTAGCACAAGGGAATTGTCTTCAACTGTTTTATCAGTTCACTGCAATGTAAAACATAATTTGCCAGTTGGCATTTTGAACTAGGCATGAAACTATTTCTTGGGTTTCTGCTACTGGGACTGCGAGTCGCTCCCTTTTCCGAACCTTTGGAGACCCGACTGGAACGCTATCTCTTACAGTTTGTCATGACCTGTCCACAAGTACCTTGATACATGGTTGTCCTTACCTCGTTTTACTTCTTATCCAGTTATTTATTTGTAAAATATCACATATATCTGGAACGTGTACATTTCTAAATATATTCAAACATAGCCTTTGTTGCTATCTTTTGAGTGAGTTTCCTCTTTTAATTTTTTCACGCACAAACAATCAGATGAATAAAGGAGTAACACAGGTCTCCACAGAAACATGCTATCAATGGAGTAAGTAAATACAATGATCACTAACGTGTAAAAATGACGAACACAGAGGAGGGTATATATTTCCGGTTATTTTCATTTTAAATCCATGACATAATTGAACTGTGATTATTATAAATTAGGCAAAATAATTTTCGTTATAGTATTTCAAAATAAGATCATTTTTCCAATGTATGTACCAAATAAATATTTGACAAAAAATATATTTCATGGAGCAGTAGTGGTGCATGCATAGTAGACAACTGTGTTTAATTATAGTTATTCAATTATGTATTAATTTACAGAATACATAATAGCTTTGAATAGCTATAATTAAATAGGGATCATGTTACAAAATCAATCTGAATATATCTTAGAAAAAAATTGACTTCCATCCTGAAATGCCACGAGAGAATACAGAAAATTACAACTAGATCTAGGACAAATTACTCCCGCGCCATGTTATAAAAAAATATAAAAAGTAAACGTTTTAATACTTTGATTAAACTTTTATCTGATTCCAAAGCTAATATTCTCAATTTGGCTATAAAAATTTAATTTTTAACTTCATGCAGTTGTTTGCGATTGTTAAATCACTTTTTGAAAATGGTCTCCTGATTCTGAGGTTGCAAAAAATAATATAGCATAAATTTAAAAGAGTTATGACTATTTATCTTATAATTATTTCACATATATCATATCCAATTACAGAAATTAGTAAGTGTAGCGTTAACCCACTACCACCATTGAACAAGCTCGCCACAGCTAACAACGTAAAATAAGTACTTACAGTTTGGTCGTGTAATATACCTGAAACTCAATAAACTAGAGAGTACCACATGTACTATGCGCTAATGACTGACTCCGGGGGCAGGTATAAATTGGCTGACCAAGGCGGTGATAATGACGATGATTATGATGAATATTTTTTAAAGGGCGCAACCCTGCTCAAGCGTAGGCTCGTAGGTATTGGCTAAACCGCAGACACCCTATCGTCCGGTATGACGCACCCGGCACATGCCCTGTGAGTCAACTCGCCAGAGTAAGAGCTCGGGCTGGGCAAGCGGTGCCATCACAGCCCAATTGGGCAATCTTCCTGCCTAAACCTCTAGCAGCTAGCATGCAACCATGGACATCAGGTCCACAACAGTAAGTGTTATCTTTGATCTAAAAAGGCAATATCAATCATTGTTTAAGAAAATTTCAAACACTTTAAAGTTCGCTTGAAATAACATACGAAAACGTTTAAGAATAAAATATTTTATATATTAAGAGGAGTATGCATCTTCGAGTTTTACAGTTTTAAAGTGGTGCGAGTGCACGTCTTTATTAACAAATAGGAACGCACTAGCTAACTTGTTTGAACTGTCAACTTGGGAGGCGTTAATCATTTGTGTGCTCGTGTCTCTTCTGCAAGCACTGGAGTGTGTTCTCTGTTGCTATGGAGCAATTTTAAGCCTAACAATAAATCTTCTCAAGATGGAGAATGTCTTTCGTAGTTTTGTCATCATTTCGCGACAGCAGGTGGATTGGCGGTTAGGGCGGCGAAGTGGATGTAGTGTTCCCGCACAAGATTCAAGTTCTCGCAATTACGGCTATAATTACAATAAAAGTATCAAGTATCTTGTGACAGGAGATGTTGAATATGTTGTCCTGCTACGACCACACGTTTCTAGCATCTTTTTAGAAAATTATCACTTACATGTATTAGTTCATCTTCCGATATTAGTCAATTTAAACTAAGCACACAAATTACTTGTTCACGAATTTTAGGCAGATGATCCTGATATTCGGGTACATTTCTATAATCGCATGTCATGGAACGTTTAATGTAATATAATATTCTTTATTGATAAAACATGCATTCATTTACGTGATTATGTTTCGACGCAAAAAAACAGGTATTGGAGTTTAGAAAACCCGATCTGGGTGCCAAAAAAATGTATTCACACTTCAAGCAAAGAAAAAAACTGTGTTAACATAACAAAACTGAATTCACACAAAACAGAAAATGATGAGCACTAGTCATCTTAGACTTTTACAGTTACAACAATTGCTTAAAATGCCCACAATCGCCATCCATACACTTCTGAGTACGTTGAACTACTGATTGAGTAACGTTTGCGAAAGTGTCCTCAGCGGTTGCAGCACATGCCGTTTCAATTTATTCCCCAAGTGCTGTCAGTGTAGCTGATTTTCTACGGGTACAACATCCTTAAGAGTTCCCCATAGATAGAAGTCCAACGGAGTTAAATCCGAAGAATGCGGTGGAAACTCAATCGGGTCTCTTCGTCCATCCAGTGCCTTGGATAGTGCTTTGGATCCAGTGCGCGGGTCTTGTTGCTGTGCGAGATCTCCCAGATCTGCTCTTGTGAACATCGCATGCGGTACCATGAGTCTCAAATTTGTCTCGAATGCGTGCAATTGTTACTCGCGTTGGTGGTGCTGTTCTGTACACACTTCTCCATTGTCTTTGAACTTCAATAACATTTTCGGTTTTCCAATATCACTTCAAAATTGCTTTCCGCTGTTCAAACGATAATCTTGGCTCCATTTTGTTGTAGCTTCGCTAGCATAACGTAATGTGAGTCACATCTGTTTACAGAACATCATACGATAATCTTGGCTTCCTTTGTTCATTGTTGTTTTACCTGTCACGTAGCAAAATTAGCAATGTGTATGTGTGTCACATATGTTTACAGAACATCATACTACACATTAGTGTTGTTTTTCGGTCCAACTTTGAAATATATTAAATATACATTTACATTGAAATTGTGTATACATTTTTAGCATCCTCGGCATAACACCCCTTTGCATAACAAGAAAATTGATGTATGGTAAGCGGTTAATGTATACAGATTTATAGGGCTTATTGTCTTTCAGAATGTCATAATTGAAGAAAGATTCAGGTATGACATACACAATTTGTTGAACAAGTGACTGATACTGAATGGCGATATGGGTATTTCCAGCAGGACTCTGTCACCCGCATAAAGCTTATAAATCCTTAAAAATGCATTTAGGAAAGTTTGAAGATAGGGTCAGTAGTAAAGGAATAATGGCCCCCCAACGTATCCCTAATTTGACAGTATGTGTGATTTTATACATGGTGGAAGTTTATAAAATAAAGTGTATGAAGCAAACTCAAACACATTTGAAGAATTAAAATAAAATATCAGGCAAGAAATTAGCTCAATTTCGGAAAAAAATATTCTAAAAATAAAAAGGTGTGAATGTAGCACAACAACATTATCCATATCTCCTATCATATGTAAGTGCTTATTTTCATTACATCCGCTTTGCTGGGAGTTACCGCTCTGACAGTTGACTCGCCAGTTGCCGTGAAACGGACGGCAACACCATGAAAGGCCCAGTATTTTACAGCAAAAGAATGTAAGTAAATTTGTTTCTAGAAAGTTTGGAAGGAACACAAAGCACTAAAGGAGTTAGAAATTAAGGAATAAGAACAAATTTAAAGATTCAGAACATTAACTATATCATAGTGAGCCTAAGATGTAAATAGTGGGGTCATTTACAGAAAACGGCTAATCGAACCAGGATATAAAAAACAAATTTTAAATATAAACGAACTAAAAAGGGCGATTTGGGTAGGGTAGTTGGATTAGTTTTATTTGGGGTCGTAATGGGCATACATAGCCCAATATGTGAAGTAAACGATAAATGTATAACTTTCAGTTTAAGAAGGCAGACTTTTTATTTATTTTTAATTTAATACTCATTAAAACATGTTTAAAATTCTTCCTTCCGTCCATTTATCTATCCCCCCCCCCCCGATATAACAATGTTTCAGAAAAACTTTTACAAACTTTGGTGGCCGGTTCCTCGCACCAAACAAGATAAAAAAAAAAGTACGTACGTCCTTAATTTTTGAGTTATTAATGGAAGTTATTTCAGCACGTTTTAAGGTACAATTAACTTAAGTTCATAACCGAAAATAAAATTAATAGATAATCAAATAATGTTATCGATACAAGTCCGCTGATGCACTCATTGTACCCTAGATGATAATGTGTTGCCAAGGAAATGTGTTTATATTTGCCATTGGATACATTCATGGTTAACCTATATCTCATGTTTCATTTATGTTGTAGTTAACCATGGCAGGATATCCATTTCGTGCCCTTGCGGATAAGAAGAACTACGTGGTTTAACCATGATAGGGCTCCAGTACCTTATAGCCGCATTTTTCGAACTGCACTGGCTGATATTTACCATGACCAATGGATAGGTAGTGAAGAACCAGTTCCATGGCCTGTACGTTCCTACGACCTCAATCCTTTGGATTTTTATCTGTGGGGCAACCTAAAAAAATTGGCTTATACAACACACATTCCCAATGCGGACACTTCATCGAAAGCCTGCGAAACCGTTCGGCACTGTTTGGAAGTATTTGAAAGGGTGCGATAGTCAAGGATCGGACGAGTGCCTCGGCATGTGGAAGCAAGAGGTTTATACTTTGTTTTGAGTTTCTCAGTTTACATTGTGTTTAATGGTTTTGTTTTGGTAAAATTTCATTATTAACCCAAAAACTAAGGATTTCCCTTGTTTTGGTGCGAGGAACTCGCCAACAAAGTTTGTAAAAGTATTTCCGAAACATTTGCATTATCGCAGCATTTTAATGTTTTTTTTATTAAAGAATGAATAAGTCATGCCATAAATGATACTTTCAAGCATGATTCTTTCTTTCCAACTAATGTCCTATATACAGCTAGAATGAAAGAAGATCATGATTTATAAAAAATTGTGTTAGATATTCTCTTTAATTTTTTAAAGTAATATAACTAAGGTAAAGCTACCAGAATGAAGGCATTTTTAGATATGAGATCCTGATAGGAACTTTCAATGTTGTCATTCATGTATAACCGTAGCAACAGGAACAAATTCGTAGAGAAGAATTCATGGTCACACTATTTAATTAGTTGGATACATGCATGGCAACAGTCTTAAAGTTTAAAATTATTGATCGATACGGGAATGATTGTTCGATTTATTTATTTAAGTGAAGAAGTGTAAGAGATTCGCTTTTCTTCTATTCGGAAGGCTTGTCGTCCGAAGGTTAGGTATAATTGATGAGGACATTTAAAAAGTAAGTGTTGAGAGTTTCAGGAGATAATAGCATTGAACTACAGACGTTAGCATGATATCTATATCCACCCCTTGCTTGATTTTATACTGATCCAGTATATTGCAGTGATAGGAAATAAAATTATTGTTTTTAATACGAGGTCAGGTCTATAAATTTCCGGCCTCGTCAATAAGGATTATCGCTTTCTAAAAAAGCCTTACTTAACTGGTATCATACTTTATCTGCAAAGTAAATAATTGCAGCTGTAACTGTGTTCAGTTTTTCAGATATAGTTGCATAGAGAAGGCTATGTGTAGGAGATTGTGACATGTTCAAAATGGAGTTTCGAGCTGTTATTAAGTTCTTCATAAAAGCAGCACTTACTTCAAATGATATTTAACAGTGAATGGGCGGTGCATAAGGGAAATATCCACCTCATATTCTACCGTAAAAGAATGGGCCAAACTTTTTCGAATAGGTCGAGAAAGCATTGAAGACGAAGAGCGTACAGGTTGGCCCTTGGAGGTGCTCACTCCTAAAAACGTGGCTCTTGTGGAAGGAGAAATTATGAAAGACCGGCGGCTCAAAGTTACAGAAATAGCAGCAAGGTTGGGCCTTTCTAAAACGATACTCCTTCGAATTATTCATGAGCATTTAAAAATTAATAACGTTAGTGCAAGATGGGTGTCTAAACTTCTTTCCTCGGTCAGCAGCAACGAGCCATCTGTTGTCTGGCATTTTGGGAGCTCTGCCGTAGCAACGAAAGAGAAGTTCTGCAAACCATTGCTACAGGATATGGAACTGTGGTCCTCTACTATGATTCCTTGTCCAAAAGAGAATCAATGGAGTGGTGCTGCCGCTAAAGGCCAAGGTCACTCAGTCATCAAGAAGATGGTGGCAACAATCATCTGGGACTGTGAAGGAATATTCTTCATTGACTTCAAGGAGAGGAATACCACAGTAAATGGGGAATATTATGCTGGCCTACTGCGCAGACTACGTGCTTCCATCAAAGTGATAAGACTAGGAAAGCTGAGTGATGGTATGCGCCTTCTTCACGACAACGCGTCTGTGCACACAGCTGTTGTTGCAAAGGAAGCTGTGAAGAAATGTGGCTTCCGGGAGATCGACCATGCATACTAGTGCCCTGATCTAGCTCCTAGAGACTTTCCCCTTCTCAAATCACAAGAAGGATCTTCGAGGAAGGAAATTTAAGTGTGACGAAGAAGTGATTGGATGTTGTTTATTTTGCAGACAAGATATTTGACTATTTTTGGGAGGGGGATCTAAATGTTAATTCAAAGATGTGAGAAGTGTATTGCAATAAAGGATAACTATATTGTAAAGTGAAATACAGTTTTTGTCTTTATCACACATAGAAAATGGTTAGGCCGGAAACTTATGGACCTACCCTCGTAAGTCGACTTTTTTATTATTCTCACGAAAACCTGATTTTTTTTTTTTTTTTTTTAATGTTTCTGTATAATGTTTTAATAAGGACACGCAGAAGTCAAAACATTTTGATCTTCATCTATTTCTTACCAAGGTATTGCACTCATTTTTCTAAGTATTGTTCGAACGCACACGAATATTGTATTTATCCGTACAAATACAAAAATTTCTGCAGTGGAAGTGTTCGTTTCAGTTAATTGATACATGACCAGATCTGCTTATCGAAGTTATCGTGTTTAAACATGTGCATTAATTTGTTACTGACCACGACGCTAGGACTATTTAATTTGTGACTCGTTTGCAATTAAACAGTACAAATTTTCCGAAACCGGATTCTGAATGTTTGTAGGCAATCCATTTGGTTTGATCCTACCGCAAGCATATGTCCATTTTATTAGCAAAACATTAGTTATGCTTCGCGCTGGTTGGTCGCTTCCAACCCAGAAAGTCCGACAGTCGTTGCTATCGGAAAAATTGCTGATTACCATTTTAGCAACTCTCATTCGTTGCCAATCAATGCAGTGTCATTAAAACGCCTGA
>CM060831.1:113982500-114002500 GCA_030762175.1 Metallyticus violacea
AAAGTCAATAAAATTGCTCCCTTAATAGAATTTCCAGTTTTTCTGTAATCTCGTTAAGGATTTGGCGTTTATTGCACTGTACTATATTGTTGCGGACTATAAAACATTTATTATTTTTCCCTGTTATATCTAAATATTTTCAACAAAGTAATTTACTATATCATTTGATATCAGCTTTTTGTGTTATCGTAAAAAATGAATTAAACAGGTTCATAGTCCACGATATATCTCTCCACACGGATACTGCTCCTACACTTGAAATTTAATGTAAATACTACAGCTAAAATATGTACAATGAGTTTAGTTTCCTAAACCAATTATTTGGAATTTCTGAAACATGTTAGTAGCACCCCAATTTACATTTACAAGATTGGTGGTAGTAAAACCAAGGTAGAGGCTTATATCTGCAGTCACTATTACGATTCGCAGAGGCGAAGAGTCCGTTATGGCTGTAAGGCTGAGCAAACCCAAAATTAGTTTGTTGACTCTTTTATGTTCATTTTTATTGACGAATTGAAGGGTTTTCCTATTTGAATTAGTGCGCTTTCTATGACATAGATAGTCGACCAATAACCAATAAGTCAATGTCAGAGATGAAGGGGGTTTTACATGGAGTTTTCGCTACAATCATACGCTAGCCTTGGATTGAGCCCAGTTGATTATGTCTGCTGTCTTCTAGTGTTTTGTAAAATCTGAAGCCCAACAAAATGCCCGAGACGCAGACGATGTCAATTTAAAATATAGTCTTTAGCAATTTTTGCTTATATTGTGGTAACATGACGAGTTTTAATTTGTATATTTTAACATTAAATGTTATTAATTATGAAGTATTCTTTTACCCACTTCATTAGCAGCATTTTCTACTTGAAGCATTCCGTGCATTACATGCTCTCAGATTTTAGTTTGAAAGATAGAATTTACAATTTAATCTGATGTGAAACTTTCAGCATATGACCTTCAAAACTGAATGGCTCAAGGAAAACGTGCGGCGACGTCAGGTCAGAAATAGTTTCTCCTTATGCTATTGCAAGCTTCTGTATATCTTCATGTGTAATACGCTGATGACCTGAGATGTTAATGAACGTCCGTAAATAAGTAAAAGTCGTGTGTAATGAAAAGGAATTTGGAAATAGACACAAAAAACAACAATTTTAACTTGAACGATTATCTTTTTATGCGCAGTTTTATTAGAAACCCATTTGCTTCGAATGACTAAAGACAAAGTCCCTATTATTAATTCTAATTGATTTAAGTAGACAAAGCAATAATATATTTTTAATCAAACTCAAAATTCGCATCCATTCCATCCCAGGATGCACAGTTTTTCTAATACTACTGTTATTGCTGAATATAGATAGCAAGTTTCTAGAGCTTTACTTACTTTAATAATAATTTTACTTAAATTTAGTTAATACAAAACGAAATAAAACAACTACTTCAAGAGTCCACACGAAACTTCATTAGCCTGCCACTCAGAAACAGCTAATTACTAATGAACCACTGATTATCGCTGCTGGAGAGCATTGTTACATCAAATGTTTGATATTGGAATAATTGCAAGTTTCCTCATATGCAACATACAGAGAGTTCGCGTCACGCTTGATCCGAAAAAGCGGGCGGAAGGAAGCCGGTAGAGCGCGAAGTAAACAGCGGCATTCTAGGTCCGCAATTTCCCGAGTATTCTACTCATAAATTTTCATTAATCTATGCATGCACACCATCATCATTTTATTTCACTAACCTTTTATAGTAATTGTTCAAAGTGCTGTCCTTCGGCATTTACACTTTCCTGACATCTTTGTAAGAAATTTGCATTCACACGCAAATCTTTTATGGTCCGTTAATTATTAAAAAAAAAATGTGAGAGTATATGTGTATGATACCTCTCCGAATTTAGGGTACCTTAAAAATTATAGATCCTACTATTCGATTTTTGTTACGGCACATCATACACTAATCTTTTCATCATGCAGAAGAATTTCGTGAATTATTCGGATTTTCTGTGCTGAATCTAATGAATTGTGAACATACGTAACCACGTAAATGAAACAGGCTTTATCAGAGAAGCAATAATACCGTCATGAATGTTCTGTAAGACCCAATTACAGAAATTCACTCGACTTTCGTTATCTGCGATCGTAATTCTTTGACTATAGTAACTCTGTAAGGATTTTATAGCCGTATGGACTAAAGTTTTTGAAACGACTACTTCTTGTTCTACAGGACGTAAAGATTTATTATGAGAACGTTCAAGTGATGCCTCAATAGCATCCAGCTTTTCTTCTGTTAGAACCCTACGTTTAGGCCTAAGGATTTTAGAGCTCAGTTATCCCGTCTCTATAAATCTAACGGCAAGATTTTTAACTGTACCTCTATTTCGAGATCAAATGACGGAATGTGTCTACAAAGTTCCTATACACTTTCGGCATGAATCTGTTTGAAGAAAAAACGTGCATAAATATTCGTTGCTGTAGAGTAAATATTCCAGCTGGAATTTCAATTTTCAAAAAAAATAATTTAATGCATAAGCACTTTAAACGTAATTTGAAAGAAGTACACAAGCAAACTCTTAAAACACTAAAACTGTATAAAGCAAGACAGGTAGCATAGAGTGTTCTATTGCTAGCACTAGAATGTACTAAACGGAAACATCAATGAAAGAAAACTACTTATTTAGAACGCCGCTATTTACTTCGCGCTCTACAGACTTCCTCCCGCCCACTTTCTCGGATCAAGCGTAACTCGAACTCTCCGTACATTGCAGTTTGCCATTGATATGCTTTCTCACTATAATCAATATTATTTTAAATGTTTTACTGAACTTTGTAACGCAGTATTATACAGTTAGTCTGTATAAAACTTAGGAGAAATTTCCCTGGGAACGTGCCGACAGGTGGTGCATACAAATAATGACTTATGGGCAAGAGGTACCTCCTATCGATTCCTCTTACCCGCAGAGCAAAATACTCATTTTCCAAGACAGCTAACCAGTAACCTCCTAATACTCTAGTCATTCCGAAATGTTTATTGTTTCAAAGAAATAGTTCACACATTTCTCATTAGGAAAAGTATGGAAGAAATGTCGCCTAAATCTCTGGATAATGATGCAAAAATCGCTGTGGTGGTAATTATTGATTTTTACGGGTAAATATATAAATTAATTTTTCTTAATTTTAATACTACATTTTGATATAAACTATATTAAATTATTGTTAACAACATAATTTTCTTGCACTGAAAGGGCCTAATACTAAGTACTTGGATGAGCAATAAAACTATCAGCTGCTATTGATTTTCTTCCAGCCTGACATGAATCCAGGGTCTCACAAGTGCTCGGTACCGCACAATGATATACTACACTCGCTCCCACTCAATCACATGAACTTATGATAGATTATGTTGCTATTAACTTTTTCTATATGAGTGTGCAGCAGATTTATTGCGCCCAACCACAGTAAGAGAGCGTCCATCAACTAGAAGTTTGGGTTTTGCATCAATGTAATTTTTCCATGTATTGTCAGTGTTCTAGAAAATCTATAAAATGTTCTTCCATACTCAGCAAGAACAAATGACCACAAATTCAGCTATGTAGCAGTGCTACATAGATTATTACTTCGGCCTAAGTAATGAAAAGGATTTTTACTTTCTTGTCTCGAAAGAAGTTCAACATTTCTTCTTATTATTCGACAATAATTAAATATGTTGCCTTATTCTATTACATTTTAAAAATAATTTAATGCAACTATTTATATAATTATTGTTCCGGTATACAGAACTTTATAAAATTAACTATTTTAATAAATTTGTCGCTGAAAATAATCCTGGAATAAGTGCAAATGAAAAGACTGGCTGTCTCCCTAATTCAGCCTGCACTGTAATATTTAATTATAACGAATCCAATGCAATATAATGCGCCTAAATCATTGATCTCTGGAATATCATTTATGTACAGCTCCAAGATAAAAGAAGTATTCTTTCTCTGTGCTCGCGACCTGAATAAAATATTCAACCGAATGTAACACTCCAATTTACGTTTCAACATGGAGCTTTTGTTTTCCATTCTAAAACGCTTAACATTAACACTGAAAATAAGCTTTTGTATTCTTGTAATGCGAGCTTACAGGCGGTTAAACATTTGTGTATTATGTTCTATGTTTAAACGCGAAAAGTATGTGCATGAAACAGCATTTAATCTTCCCTCTTACTCTCGTTATGGAGAGAAAATGTGTTTCAATTGTCTGATTTTTTTTTTTTTGTTTTTTGTTTTTTTTTTTTTTTTGTTTCAACTGTTCTAATGTCTTTAGCTTAGAAATATCACATAAGTTGTGAATTCTCGTGTTTTCGGTACAGCACATTAACGTTCATATCATAAACTGTAATTTTTAAAAATATTCTTTGTTGGGCCCTTTCACATTCCAAGGACAATGCAAATTACAACCTCGCAGACTTATTACTATAACACCAACAGCCTTGAATTTATTTAGGAAAGAGATAAATTAGTTCCTTCTAAAATTATGGTTTATACCTTTATTAACCACAATACACCATCAATTTTAAGGTTAAAATATATTTACAAATAAATAATTGTAAGTCATATGATTTACACCAACATCATGTTTTTTTTTTTTTTTAAGTAGTGTTTAACGCCCGTTTTTACTACTGAGGCACCACAGACGGTGAACACCGATGATACATGAAATAAAATGATATATTGGGAAAGGATGTTTTTTAAGGAAGACAGCGTTCCAGGCCTAAGTTTAGGGTACCTCCCCGGCATTTGCCAGTTATGAGGACTGAGGTAAACCTGGGAAAAAAAACCCCAGTCAGGGAGGACGGGCCTGGCGGGATTCGAACCTCAGACATTCCGCTCACGAGTCCACACCATAACACCTCGGCCACCCGTGGCGGTTATAACATCATAGTGCTTAAAAGCATTTTTATTCTGACAACTAAAAGAAAATAATATACCGGGTGTAACGATAAGTACGGCCAACCTTTTAGGACACATCTCTCGAACTTAATAGAAGAAAATATGTTAGGTATATGAAATGGGTCCGAAAACGCTTTATTTCCATGTTAGAACTCACTTTCTACCACTCTTCATACTACATTAATCATAGGAAACACACAGGAACATAACATACCTGTATACCACATGAAATCCTTTCTTACATGAAATGTTGAAACTGCCCTACGCTAAGCATTGATACGTGCGTCAGCATTACCCTCGTTCAAATGAAACACAAAAAACTGGCAGTGAACCTAAGATTTCCACCTTAACCAGACTTAACCAAGAGAGTATTTTGAACATTTCATGTAAGAAGGAGTTTCATGTGGTATGCTGGTACGTTCTGTTCCTGTGTGTTTCCCTTGATTAATATACTATGAAGAGTTGTAGAGAATGAGTTCTAAGATGAAATTAAGCGTTTCCGGACCCATGTCCATATAACATATTTTTTTCTTTTAAGTATGAGGAATGTGTTTGAAAGTTTGGCCGTTACTTACTGTTACGTCCAGTATATGATATAAGTGGTAAAGTTGTATTTTATCATAAAATAAAATCACTTGTAACGCATGTATCATACACTAATTTTAGACACCCTTAATAATTGTAAATAAATTAGAATGTTAAATTAAATTAACTTTTGGTATTCATTCCGAAATGTTTGTTTCAAAGAAATAGTTTGTGCATTTCTTACTAGGAAAAGTATGGAGGAAACGTCGACTCAGTCTCTGGGTAATATTGCAAATATTGCCATTTGATAATTACTGAATTTAAACTTATTTTGACAGGGTAAATTTATAAATTAAATTTTGTTTATTTTAATATTATATTCTATTTACATATTGTGCTAAATTATTGTTTAAAGTGTAATTTTCCTGCACTGAAAGAAACTATCACTAATACACTTGAACTCCCAATGATGCCAACAGCTGCAATGACTTTGTCCAGCCTGACGTGATTCCAGCGTTGTCAACATTTACTTTTGCAAATAAATCCTAGAAAGAAATTTACTTATCACTAGTTCAACTATGATCTCATATCAAAACACCAGTATGAAATGTAAAAATAAATATTTAGTTTGTTTCCACTTAAATAAAATAATATTCGTCCCGTTTTTAATAAGATAAAGTGATAGCCCAGAGTGTTACAAAATTCATTTTCTATTTTAAGTGCCCTGTATTAAAGAACTATTTTTGGTTTGACTTTCTTTAGCAAATTTAAAGTTTACAGTTCTGTATTTATATTCTCTACAAAACTTTTTTTTTTAATTCTACTGTGTTTTAACACAATGATTGTGCATAATTTAGTGTTTCTATCCGAGAAGAGAAGATTAGAGGAGGCGTTGCTCACAGAAGTTTTTGTTTTGTTTTGATTTTTAGGCAGCACATGACCCATGGCTCAACAGGACAGATTTCAGCTTTGATGTCTCATTATTAACTATCCCTTTCTGTGTGTTATGCACACATTCACTTCAGAGGGTCCTTTTAATTTCGTATCCCCCCATTTTTCCATATAATGCTGCCTCATTTCACTCATATCCCATTGAATCCAGATCTTACTCAAAGCTACGCACTAATGTAGGGACACCACAGATTTCCTTTGTTGTACAAATTCAAAGCGCAACGCAAAAAAGTCCCTAATACACGCCTTTCACTTCTTTTGAATCAGGCGATAAATTCAGTTCATGGCAAAGCTGATGAATAGACATTCTTTTGCATTTCGAGTAATTGCTTAGGCTAAGTTGAAGATACGTGTTTCTCCAGCAGGGTGTGATTGAAATGTAATAAAGGTAAAGCAAGTACAACAAGCCAATCTTATTTATTTTTAGCTCACAAAGCATACAATAATCTATAGCAATGGATACATTTCTACCGTGGAAGTGAAGCTGACCTAACATCAACCATACATTGTAAATAACCATGAACTCTGACAATATTTGTGCAATGCAGGCATAAACTCTAACCTCCTTCCTCTGACGCCATGTGTTCTAGGTCGCATCATGCTTATAGTGGTATCTTGTAAGCGAAGAAAGTATTCCATCTCTGCTGGTAATTTAAAGTCGGTGGATCACAAATTAGCTAAATATCTTCTACTGCTCCACGAAGAGATCTGACGCCAGTAAAAATGTTGAAAAAAAAACACAATCGTGATAGCTTCCCATTGGTAAAGAATTTAGAGAAGAACCTGGATATATCTTAAATCAATTTTCAGTTCACCAACTAAGTTTGCTTCATAGTTTTATAGAAAAAAATTAAATTAAAAAATGAATTATAAACTCATCCTCCACTGTGTCAAAAAAGCCAACCCCTCGACATCACAGCAGTATGCATCGTTCATCATATTGTATGAAAAAAGACAATTTTTAAATAACAAACCATTATCTGAAATTTGTTGTCAATTAAAATCGAATTTAATATTTTGTCAGATACAGCTAAAATCATCATTCTGTTTTATGTAATCACTTATTTATGTAAATCGGAGCTCACTACTTTTTCAGGTATTAAAACAAAACAAGGATCGTGTCTCGATGCAAAGTTACATGTTCCAAATTTAACCACGTATAACTAAGCCGTGTAAATATAAACAGTCTCGTTCCTTTCGTTGGAATAGTAGCAAGGAATTAAGTGACATTTTTTGTTTTACAACTTTAAAATACTTTTAAATTCCAGATTTATGAGATTATTAATGAATTTACAAATTTTCCTTTCATTATATTTTAAAATTTGTCTTAATTTTTATTGATTTGTAAATGTATTTAGTAAAACTGGAAGAAAAATAACTATTTTGATGAAATAAAGTATGATTATATGTCTAAAAATTTACCTTCCATCATTAAATAGTAGTCTTATAAGTACTAGATGAAAATTAGGGTTTATGATGGGCTTTTAACCTGAAAAGTGCTCCACGACCTAAAAGTATAACTCAGAAGTTTGCCGTCACTATGTAAGCAAGTTTAGTTATTATCCAAAATTTATATAAAGCACAAATAAATGAGTCAGGTAGCCGATAGTTCCAGTGCATTGAATTTGGAAATGGCGAAGAGTAATAAAATCTAAGACACACTCTGGAGATGTTTTCCTACACACAATAAATGTAGGGACGAGAACTTGCTGCAGCTCTTTCATTGATTACTCCTACTTTTTATTGGTCTTCTTTCTTTCTACTATTTGTTTGTAGGTCTGTTTTGATCCACGTGGTTTAGACATTCTTTCCAATTTCTTACATATACTGAAGGTGCCAAAAATGTATACACACTTTCACAGTACTATTTAATATATTTCAGAGTTGGGCCGAAAAACAACAGTAATGTGTAATATGATGTTCTGTAAACAGATATGACTCACATACATAATGATAGCGTTGTTACATGACAGGTAAATCAACAATGAACAAATGAATCCAACATTATCGTATGATATTCTGTAAACAGATGTGACTCACATTACATCGTGCTAGTGTTGCTACAACAAAATTGATCCACGATTATCGTTTGAAAAGCGGAAAGCAATTTTGAAGTGGTATTGCAAAACTGAGAATGTTGTTGAAGTTCAAAGGCAATAGAAACGTGTATACCGTCAACGCGAGTAACAATTGCACGCATTCGAGACAAATTTGAGACTCATGGTACCGTATGTGATGTTCACAAGGGCACATCTGGCAGACCTCACACAGCAACAAGCCCCGCGCACTGGATTCAAGGCACTATCCAAGCCACTATTCAAGACACTGGATAGGGCAATGAGGTCTGATTGAGTTTCCACCGCGTTCTCCAGATCTAACTCCGTTGGACTGCTACCTATGGGGAACTCTTAAGGATGTTGTATACCGTAGAAAACCAGCACAATGACAACACTTCGGGAAGAAATTGAAACGGCATGTGCTCCAATCGCTGAGGTCACTTTCGCAAACATTGATCAATCAGTAGCTCAACATACTCAGAAGTGTATTGACGCCGATGGTGGGCATTTTGAACAACTGTTGTAACTGTAAAAGTCTAAGATGATTAGTACTCATCATTTTCTGTTTGTGTGAATTCAGTTTTGTTATATTAACACATTTTTTCTTTGCTTGAAGTGTTTGACATTTTGACATTCTCTGTATATATAATATAAATAAAAAATAATGTAATACTATTAACAATGTATCTAAAATAATAATAACTAGAAAAGTAGAGTTGTTCTATGGCAATATATGTGTGTGAGTTCTTTCATTTAAACTCTATATATGCAATATTTTCTAGCTTCACCTTTCATTATTCTCAAATCTTTTCTCTAACCGTAGAACGTAAGAATTTCATTCCAGCCGCCTGAAGACCGCCTCTATTTTTCACTGTCAGAACCCAATTTTCACCTCTGTGTGATAAAATATTTACTGTCATCATTTTGTGAAACTTCATCCGGGTTCCTACTGACTTAATTCTTTGAGGTTCTCCACTCGATGTCATACTCGGTTGAGTTTCATCTACATCTCCTTGGGAGTGATGACAACCAAAATAATTTAATATAGAAATTTTCTCGTTTAATTTTCAAGAAAAATATTTGCCTTTATTGTTATAGGTTATATTTTTTATTTCATAAAATTGTCTTGTTAACCAATTCAAGTAATTTATAGCAATTTTTCATTTAAAGGCATCGCTTTTAATTTCTCTCTTGATATGTTCAAAATATGCTCATTAATTATCTTATAAAATTGTCTGCACTGTAATGCCATTTTCTACGATTGTGATTTGGTCGTCAGAAGATTTTGAATAAAATCTTCTCAGTAAGATCGTAAAATATTAACATTATATATACACATATTAAAATATTCATAAACTGCTCAATATAGTTTTCCAAGTACCAACAGAAAAAGAGTTGGAGACAGACTGGAAGATTAGTCTTCATCGATGGCCACCTCCTTGGTTTAGTGGTTAGTGTTGCTGACTGCTGTACAGGAACTCGGGATCAATTACAGGTACCTACTTAGGAATTACTCTAAGTTAGGGAGATCTGGAACGATTCTAACCAGCCTCTTGAGGAAAATTGGGGAGCTGTTTGATAGAGAGGTGGCGATCTTCGATCACGAATGCCGACTTGCATATGCCCTCCTGCAATACTACCCTCGAGCATTGAAGTCGGAGAAGAGGTAAAAGAAAGCCAAGGCTCACCCCGGGCTATAGTACCAAATAAGAAATCTTTTTCCGATATCATGCTAAACCATGTCCTTTAAAAACTTCTGGAACCACTACAAATATTTCAAACGACTTCAACTAAATGCACAGATACACCTGTTCTATATTGTACAAGGTGCAGAAAATGTACAAAAATTCAGAATAGAAAGGGATTTTTAAACTAAGTATTTAGAGAGTGGGAGCAACGCTGTAACATGAAGCTATAGACATCCATATGAATCTACATCATAGCTACGTTGAAATATGACGTGTGTTCAAATGTAAATCAATGTAATTGGCGGAGATGCAGTCACGAGCAGGCTGCACCTCAATCTAATCACAAGTCACACAATGTCACTAAATGTTTTTTGTAGAGCAAAAAATGTTAAAGACAATTGAAAAATTATGACATTATATTAATAAGGTATTCTGCAATTACTAGAACAGATTACAAAAGGTGTTCAAAGTGTCTGTCCTGAGCCTGATTAAATTAATTGCAACACTGTAGGAAACACTGTGCAAACATTTCAGGCCTATGTCACATTTGATCAAAAGCAGCCAAAGTCACTGGTTAAACTTGGAGCCAATGTTCCCAATTAGGAAATCTATCTCTCCTACGAATTTGTCGTTCTACATATATATGTGCCCAACATTATATGTGTAGAGTCTGCTCTTTCTCAATCCTATGTGCCTTATGATTTTCAGACACATTTTCATAGAACGAATATTATACTGCAATCATAATATCTGGAATAGCAATACCCTTACAATTAGGAATGTATGTGCATATTACTTGTCAAAGATTAATTTCATCCTTGTCATTTATTAGGGGGGTGTCTAAGCCAATTATTTCAGTTTCATATAATTTATCTTGACAACTACTCATTAGGAACTAAAAACATGAAAAGAAAGCACAATACACAGTCATTAGAGTTACAAAAGGACCGAGCAAGAAAAGGGAATTTTTCTACAGCAGAAATAATTTTCAATTGAATGAATCTGAGACTGAAAATGTACCAGAATCAGTTATTATTGAAGAACAATAAGTTGTTTATCTTCAAACAAGCGACCAAACCCTAAATGTTCGTAAACTGACCTGAACTCAGCACAAAAAAAAAAAAAATACCTGTTTTGTGTTTTGTAAACAAATGCACCCTCAGATACTTCCTGGAGGGGTGAAGGCCGTGTCCTTGACCAGCGAGGTTCATTTTGTATGTTACAAAACTTGCCTGGATTAATAAAACATGTGGCAACTCCAGAAATGAAAACATAGGCAGATGACCTTTTAAAGAGGAGTTTTGGCAAAAGTTGTGAGCTGAGGTTCATAAGATCAGTTTTTCAGTTTTCCAGGGAGGATTCGGTTTTTCAGTTCTTAGGGAGAGAATCCAGTGTTCAATTTTGCTAAGTTTCCCACGAGAAAGTGTATCTTTTTTTTTTTTTTTTTTTTTTTGAGTAATGTTTAACGCTCGTTACTGAGGCACCACATGCGGTGGACAATGAAGATACACGAGATGAAATGGTAAATTGGGAAAGGGCATTTTTATAGGAAGGAAATGTTCCAGGAGGCCTATATTTAGGGTACCTCCCCAACATTTGCCATTTATGAGGACTGGGGAAAACCTGAAAAAAAAACCCTCGGCCAGGGAGGACGGTCCTGGCAGGATTCGAACCCCAGCCCTTCTGCTCACGAGTCCGTGCCTTAACGACCTCAGCCACCCGTGACGGTGACTTTTGTGTTGACGGAAAACGAACTGTGCCTCAGATA
The DNA here is from genome assembly GCA_030762175.1 of Metallyticus violacea. Classification (NCBI taxonomy): domain Eukaryota; kingdom Metazoa; phylum Arthropoda; class Insecta; order Mantodea; family Metallyticidae; genus Metallyticus; species Metallyticus violacea. The sequence continues at coordinate 113,994,420 of CM060831.1, forward strand.
AAGTGCCGCGGCCAAACGTCGCTAGTGACGGCGTAACGTTTAAGCAAAAGGGATATACACAGCGTCTCCAATTCTCCAGGTAGTAGTCGGTCCTGGTGGTGTAGTGGTAGCCATACTTGCCTCCTAAACCCCAGGTCGCGGGTTCAAACCCGGTCAGGATCGATGGATTTTTCGGTCGTAAAAATCCCAAGTATGGCTTCCTTTGGAAGGAAAGTAAAGCCGTGGGTCCAATGTCGTATTTACGGCACGAAAAAGAACCTCAAGCCTGAAAGAAGAGGCCCCTGAGCAAAAATTGTCGGCCGTTTCACGCCCTGAATTGAATGCGACGCTGATGACCTGAGATGTTAAAGAGCGTCCTTAAATAAAACGAATCAAAAAAAAAAAAAAAAACAGGCAGTAACCGAGTCTTATCAGAACACAACAGACCTAAAACAAAAACGTGTAGTTCATCGCGAAATACATCTAATCTATTCATTCCCTCCTCAAAGTCCTGGTAATATCTGTTATCCTGTTATCCACAGATAACAAAATTTTCAACAATAGTCGGAGCAACTGTAAGACAGCGGGTAGGAAGAAGATGTATCCCAGAGATAGAGCCACCCATCAAGCAACCAATCCTAAATATTTAAGCATTCAAAAACATTCTCTTCCGCCAATTTTAATAAATTAAAATAACATTCCAGTAATCCATCACTACCATTATAAAATACCTCTGCATAATTATTGCATTTAAAAACTTCATCAAACATGTACAATTGATTTTCTCAAAAACGAAATGAATTCTGAATCCAGCATAAGTGAGTCGAAAATGTTCCCCACCCTGGCAAGCATATCGTACATGTCATCTGCCATCCCATGCATTTCTGTGCCTGATTAATAATTGTTTACATTGACAGTAGTTATCTACGGGAAGGGAAACTGAGAGGTCGTTGGCTTCATGTCTAGTAAATGTGCAACACCAACATAAATTGGATTGCTTCGTTGAGAATCAGTCAAATGTTGACATGTAACAGCCTCGCTCGAAGCGGTTGAGTTGATAGACGTGTTATTGTTTGCAGAGTATCTATGTAATGACAGATGAACAGTTTCACTTTATATGCAGCAATTTCCGGTTAGAGAACAACCTAGTAACTGTTTTAACAAACGAATACGCAAACTTATCGGTTTCATCAGTTCTGCTAGGTAACCCTGTTGATTTCAAAACTTTAAGAGAGCATTCTTCCATGAGCACGAGAATAACAATTAATCCTGTGAAAAAATCAAAGGGAACCTTGGTGGGCACCCTTTAAACGATATGTTAGCCAGAGAGATAACTGCTAAAAACTGCTTGCAATAACTGTCTTCCATTCACTTTAACATCGCCTATGTTGATAATGACGAAGAATGTATTTACAGGTGCTAAAACAGGCATCATTAGTTCTCATTTCTGAAAGGAAATCTCGGAAATGCAAAATTAACGACGAAATTCGTCAAAACGGCGTTTTCAACCAGATTGCTATCCAGCACACATAGTGCATAATGTTTTAAAACCGAATTCCTTATCAGATCGATGATATGTAATACTTCTTTTTGTTGGGTTATAAGTTAAATCGTATTTACTGCCTATAGATTGAGATAACCTCGCTCAAAAGGCAATGAGGTGCAAAAGGAGATGATGATGACAATAGCATTGTGTGCACACAAAAGAATACATTTTATTTATTTCTCATACATCATACAAAGTACAAACATGTGTTTCCAGCAATCTTATAAGTGAAAGCAATTTTCGTATTATTCATTATGTGTATATAGTCCGTACTATCAATAGTAACATTTTTAGCGTTTATGTTCTTTCAGTTTATAACAGACGGACATCGAATAGTGTAGAGAAAAATAAATTTAAAAAATTAAACGGTTTGTTGTTGCAACTACGTCTTGCCTCTCCTACAGCAACATACGAGGGTAGGTCCATAAGTTTCCGGCCTCGTCGATAAGGAGTATCGCCCCCACTAAACCCTTATCTGGCGGCATGCTTTGTCTGTTAAGTAAATAATTCCTGCTGTAACTTCCGCTCCGTTGTGCTCGGTTGTTCAGTAAAGTTGCAGGCTAGGTGTAGAAGATTGTGACATGTTCAAAATAGTGTATCGAGCTTTTATTAAGTTTTTCACAAAAGAAGGACTTACTCCAAATGAAATTAAACAGCTATTGGACGGTGTATATGGGGAAGCCTCCCCCTCATATTCTACCGTAAAAGAACGGGCCAAACGTTTTCGAATGGGTGGAGAAAGACGAAGAGCGTGCAGTTCAGCCCTTGGAAGTGCTCACTCCTGAAAACATCGCTCGCTCTTTTGGAAGGAGAAATTATGGCAGAAGGGCGGCTCAAAGTTACAGAAATGGTACCAAGGTTGATCCTTTCTAAAACAACAGTTCTTCACATTATTCATGAACATTAAACATGACGAAAGTTAGCGCAAGACGGGTGCCTAGACTTCTTTCCTCAGGCCAAAAGCAGCAACGAGTTATCTGTTGTCAGGCATTTTTGGAGTTCTGCCGTGACAACGAATGAGAACCATTGTTACAGGAGAAGGTATGGTCCTCTATTACGATCCCTTGTCCAAAAGAGAACCAATTGAGAGGCGCAAATCTGACGAACCATCGCATCTAAAGGCCAACGTCACTCAGTCAACCAAGAAGAGCATGGCCACAATATTTTGGGATTGTGAAGGAATGCTCTTCATCGAACTTCAAGGAGAGGACACCACAGTAAATGGGGAGTACTATGCTAGCCTACTGCAGAGACTACATGCTTCCATCAAAGAGAAAAGACGAGGAAAGCTGAGTGGTGGTGTGCGCCTTCTTCACGACGACGCGCCTGTGCACACAGCTCTTGTTGCAAAGGAAGCTGTGAAGAAATGTGACTTCAAGAAGATGGACCATTCACCCTACAGCTCAGATCTAGTTCCCAGTGACTATTTCCTCTTCTCAAAACTTAAGAAGGATCTTCGAGGAAGGAAATTTAAGTGTGACGAAGAAGTGGTTGGTTTATCTAAGTGTTTGACTACTACATCTAAGTTAAGTCTTGTTCCACAACGGCATGTAAATTTGATTTTTCACTGCAGTGCTTCTTTTGTAACAAAATACTCAGCTCCATTCGAACTCTTTGTTTCGATATTTTGGAAACTAAATAGCGATTCTGCCGTCTTGATAACTCAGTTGGCTAGAGCAAGGAACTGCAACAATTATGCACCACGGTCCAACTCCCGCGGCAGCGATTTGAGTTTTTAATGTTGAAAGGTTCCAGTTTTTACGGGGTTATTTAGCTTTAGCAGTTTAATCCCATCAACATTCTTCACACATTTCAATCTCTCGCCTCTTCGTATTATTGATACTAGACTTTCATTCAAAAAATACTGATTGACACAGGTGCAATGGGACAACATTCTACAGCAGCAAACTGTAAGGAAGATTTTGCGACGATAGTTATATTTCAAACCATCTGCAGCTCCTGCAACAATTAAAGTCGGAAGATTATGGCCGGCGCTTGGAATTTTGTCACAATGCAGGAAGAATGGGAGAAGGATCGTGATTTGGCTGCCAAGTTGATATTCAGCGATGAAGCAACATTCCATTTCTATAGGAAGATAAATTCTAACATGGTGAGATTGTGGGGCACTGAAAATCCTCGTGCGATTTTAGCAGTTGAAAGACATTCATCAAGGTGAATGTTTTCTGTACAATTCCATGGACAAAACTGTATGAGCCGCTTTTTTTTATATATCATCATATTCGTACGTGTAATGCTTTGGAAAATAGAGCGATTTGAAAACAAATGAATCATTTATAGTAACCTGTATAGTTCTTTGCAGGTATTATAGTGTATACAGCACTCTTCAGTTGGCAAACAAGGTAATCTTAAATTATTTGAATAAATTGAGGCTGTATAACGACTGATATGGGGAGATTGGGTTTTGCATTTAGGGTAGGAGCAATTTGAATGGAGATAGCTTGCAACGAAATGTACTTTTAAGGTTCGAGGAAGTTCTTAAATTAAGGAGGGGTTACAAATTTAGAAAACTCACCAAAATATGAATGTGTTAATAAAGTGTTGTGGCATTCTTTCAAAATATGTTTGATGCTCAATTCCAGATATGTAGGTGGTGACAATGATTTTTTTTTTTTTTGTTTGTTTGAAGTTTTGGGGGGAGTAAAATGTATATGGTACTATCCGTTTAAGGTCATAAATAATTTTTCCGTCCTTGTACTGTGTACTGTACAAGAGCAGTATCACCCCTTAATGTAATAGACTTCAATTTTTTATTACTGCTTGCATTTTCATCCAGCGCATGCATTTCGTGTATTTTAGTCCCCCCAAGAGAGGCGATTATCCATCCTTAAGGGCACACTGTATGTCTACACCAGTCATGTTAGTTTTTTTTCTTCTTTTTTCTTTTTCAGTATGTTTTCAGTCAGACATCTCGCTAAGCCCGTGAAATGAGCACGCAGCAACCCACAGAGCACTTTGCCGCAGGACGAATTTTATCATTATACTGTAGTCTTTTGACCCTTTTTAACGTGTTTTGTGTGTGGTACGTATTTCAGGGCTTTAGTGCTAGCAATGAATTTTTCGTACGTCTTAAGAAGAAATCATTCCTATTCTAAACTAAAAAATACAAATATTTTATACATATTTTTATATTTTATATATAATATATCTGGAGTACTATTTTCATATCTATTGTGTCAACGATGAATAAAAATACACAAATAAAACTTGATACCATCCTTGGTATCCTATCAATGATAAGGGACTGATTAGAATATATGTAGTGCTTTATTCCAGCTAGATATAAGTAGAGGGTTTTTTGTAAGTGTGTGGAAATGTGGTGAAATCTATGAATTCTTTCTCGGAAAGCAGATAGGTAATTTCTCAGGCGGGAACTTTCGCGGAGTCCATGCTATTGATGCCTGAGGTACCGTTAAGGGTTATTGCACCTCAACGAACGCTAGAGCTAGAAATCGAACGGAGGACAATTCGCGGAGCTGATATTTCCATAAAATTTAACTAGCAAGAAGTAACTAAGCCCCTAATGTCACTGATATCCTATGACAAAGTCCGACTCAATAATGGCGCGAAAAGATTGCGTCTATGTTCACGTGTTCGCGTGGGTATTTAACGTCCGGCTACCCACGTGAAGCAGACAGTTCATATGATGAAATTTTTCGTCACAGGAATGGCCTTTGAAAATTAGTCTTCAGCACTTGATCCGGTCTTAGAATCTTCAACACAGGAGCCTCGTGTCAGCAGCATTGTCGGGCAGTCAGAGTAAGAGTGGCCTAAGTTCTCGGCTTCAACACCATTAACGCCGAGACGCGAACCTGAATTTCTAGCCAGTGCATTCCTAATACACAATTGCTATTTGGCAATAACAAATAGGTCCGGCCTCTGCCCAGCTGTCGCTCATGCGGTCCGACGAGAAACATACAGGTACTCACTTGTGGTTCAATAAACGACGTTAATAGGCAAACAACGAGGTGTTCTTTATCAACAAACACCACCTTTATTTCCCCTCACCCAATCAAGCAACTATTGGTTCCCAAAAACCTGTGAGATCCCTGGAGATCGACAGGAGAAGTAATTTGGTGGGCAGCAACAGCTGCGGAGAGTCAAATTTCTGTCACCATTACTCCAATTTTACCTACCAACTCCAACTCTTCCAAATTATAATGTTTATTCAACATTTTATACTAATTATACCACATTCACGCACCAGATTCAGCATTGGTATCTACTTATTCTTCTTCCCCTCTAGGTGCCTTGATTTGTCCCTTTTGAAGTCTCTCAAAATCTCTTATCTATAGTTCTTGATTTACGCGCAACATTTCTGTCTGTATGTTCCATCTGTTGGGATACTTTAAACTTTAACCAAATAACCTCTTGTGTTTAGTTATGAGATAACATTCTACACATATTTTCATTCTGTTTGTGATTTGATTATAACACGTGCACATTTTAATATACGTACATGGAAATTCACTTCCTCTTTGACAAGCTACCAAATTTACAATGTTTACAATTAACGAAGAAAAGAAATTTAGAAACAATCGAAAATACAAACTATATAATTGTTTTTCATTGTTACAGCAACCAATTTTTTTCTATTATGACTTTAACACTTTTTGAAAACATAAATTTAAAACAGTTACATACTATGTAACATAAATTTTAAAATATGATTCATTATTTATATAACATTTTAAAAAATAAAAAGATTCCATTTATACTTTTAATCAGCAATGCAGTAACACATTACGAGATAGCAAAAATGTCTTAATCACTAATCCTTTTTTCATCCCAAATTAAGCAATGTGCATAAGCTGGTAAATTGTACCTTTGAAAATAAACAAAGGTTTAAACGAAAGTTTTGTCGCCGATATTTGGACAGGAAACTAAAGACGCAACAAAACAAAGCTCTGAAGCAACTTGAGCATACACACTAAGCTCGTCCACAACAATGGCGAACAAGAGTGTTCACAACTGGTGGGGACTTTGGAACTGTAGTGACGAGTTCTGGCTATTAATAATTACTCTTGAGAATTAAATTCTAAAATACACATGCAAATATGCGCTTTAAAATGCCAAAATATGCACTTACATATGTAATAAAGGGGCTGCGAATTTATTCGTAGTATCAAATTCCATGAGACTAAAATAGTAGCATTTTAAATGGAAATGTTAAAAATTATTAGGTTTAACATAAATACTGACATTTCTTATTTTAGTTCATGGAACTTTTTGACACAATAATTATTCTATGTTTTCATGGTCCAGCTTGTTTCTTCTGTCCGTAATAATAAATGCGTACATAAATACTGTTATCTAGTTGTTGTTGATTTGGCTTCTTTAAGGACGCTCTGTAGCATCTCAGGTCATCAGCATCCCATTCAATTCAGGGCGTGAAACGGTCGATAATTTTGTTCAGAGGCCTCTTCTTTCAGACTGAGGTTCTTCATCGTGCCGTAAATGTACGACACGGCACCCGTGGCTTTACTTCCCTTCCGAAGGAAGCCATACTTAGGATTTTTATGCCCGAAAAAATCCATCGGTCCTGGCCGGGATCGAAACCGCAATCTTGAGTTTAGGAGGCAAGTACGGTTACCACTACATCACCAGGCCTGACAAAAAATTTTCAGATTGTCTGAAAGTGTTCTTAATGTTAATCGAGGATACTCTCCCATAATAACAGCAGAGGTGTTAATGTTTTCTTCTATTAACTGAGTTCTGGCTTCACCTTGCTTTGAAATATTGCCTCCCTTTTCAAACATTATAAACCATCTTCTGTCCTATAGAGATGTACAAACTCTAGGCCTTCTGTAAATATTTCAACTGAAAATTTGCTCAGACGAAGGCACAATTCCAGAAGTGACAACAATGAAACTGTATCACATCTATATTACGTATTACTAACAAATATTGTAAAATTATATTTTAGCACGAGAAATTGTGACTGTAAAAAATTACGATCATTAATGGGCGAATATCAAGTTAACACTTAGTGATGTTACCTGTTTATACTGTATAAAATAAGCTATGTATTTTCACACTTTCCTTATTTTAAACATTATAACCTTTTGTTGAGACATATATTTTAATTCAAGGTTTAAAAAAATTAATTTACTTGCGTAATTATATTTTGCTTGTAGTTCATAACCTTAGGATACCAGTTGCATTAAGAATAAATAAATATAGCATTATTCGTACAGGCAATTTCATTCTTCAGTAGTGAAGATTATTTTGGAAATGGCAAGATTCCTTGCGTAACAGTTTACCAGTTAAGCAAATATCGAGCAGAAAATTAAAACGAAAATCTTGGCTCCATCGCAATAACTTTTTCCGGTTGCAACCTTCGCGCTGGTGTACGTTCCTCGCGGGATCTTGACTGAATCTCCTCGCTCCACTTGACCTACATAGCGGAAATTATGACTGATGTGCAACATGTCGCTTAAAGAACTTTTTTATCGAGCTGGGGCCTTGAATGAAGACCAAACTTAATTTATTCAGACACAAAAAAAGCTGTAAACCTATGACACAAAAGCTGGGTGCC